>PVHP010006851.1:0-58858 GCA_004024765.1 Zapus hudsonius | reverse complement strand
ATCTATCTATCTATCTATCTATCTATCTATCTATCTATCTATCTATCTATCTATCATGTATCTATCATCTATCTATCTATCTATCTAATCTATTTATTTGCAATACTGGGGACTAAAATTAGGCTCGACTGAATGCTAGGCAATACTCTACCTCTGAGCTATATCTCCAGTCTGTTTTCAATCTCTCTTCCCACACCCTCTCTCTTTATTTACATTGAAAGAGTCTCACAGAGTTTGCTACACTTGACTTGAACTCACTGTGTTGTCTCAAGGAAGGATTTTGGGATTCTCCTGTTTTAGCTTCCTTAGTAGCTGGGATTAGAGGTGTTTACTGTCAGGCCTTGAATAATTTTTTAAATTATTTTATATACTTCAAAATGTTTTACAGCTGGTAGTGGTGGCACACACCTTTAGTCCCAGCACTAGGAAGACAAAATAGGAGGATCACTATGAGTTTGAGGCCACCCTGAGACTACATAGTGAATTCCAGGTCAACCTGAACTAGAGCAAGACCCTACCTCGAAAAACCAAAAAAAAAATTTTTTTTACAATATAAATGTACATGTTTACATATATATGTATGTATTACTCTTTGAACAAATAATATTTTATTATTTAAAATTATGGTAGATTACCTTTATTCTGACAAATTCTGTGGGTTGTTAGTTCCACAGAGTCACAGACATTTAGAAAGCATCATCAATCTTTCTATTATTTCTAATGTCTCTACTACATCTTTCTAATTTAGCTGATAGAGGTTCTAAGACCTTGGAGATAAAATTATGATTATTCATGGAATTTGTGTTGAAAATCTCAAATTTTAAAAGTTTCATAAACTCATGATGGACATGTTTGGATATTTAAATGTAAGTTATCTAGAATAGAATGGAAAAGACATGACCATTTTCTCTACCTAGAAGCTCTAATTCTCCCCGGCTGATCAAAACTATTGACCTTCATGATTTTAGGACTCAGACAAAAAAAAAAAAAAACAATGAAGTTGTCTTTCTTGACTTCTATTAGCACAAGGCTTCCTTTGGTGGCCCAGGAGAGACATAATCAACTTAGCTTTATTCCTAACTGCATAAGGATTGTACCCATCTAGAAAAGAATTGCCCACCCTCTGTTTAATCAAAAGACTATGCATGCACTTAGAAGTGGGCATTCCAATATCTGTCAATGCCTTTGTTTAGCACTAGTGTAATGTGAACCAGATTTCCTGCTTCTGGATGATATTGTCAAATAGGTAGACATTGACAGTTTCATTGCTAAGTGTGTGTACATGAATGTGTATACACACTGTGTCAATTACTTATTGTTGATGTGAACAAATACCTGACCAGAAGTAACTTTGGAAAGGAAGTGTTTATTTTAGCTACAGCTCAAGTGTACAACCCATCATGGCAGAGGAGGAATGGTGGTAGGAGCCTGAGGCATCTGGTCACATTCAGTCCATAGTGAGAAAGCAGAGAGCAATGTCTTTTCACAGTTCTCGAATCTCTTTCTCCTTTTCATATAGTTCAGAATCCAAGCCCATGAAATGGTGCTGCCCACAGTTACAATGAGTCAATCCCTCACCTGCACTCACACAGGCTAACCCAATCCAGACAATTCCTAAGTGATTCTTGGACCTTTCAAGTTGACAACTCTCTCTCTCTCTCTCTCTCATACACACACATTTAGTATGTAGTAATTCTTTCCAATGTGTTGCCATGAAAACAAAGTATATAAACTATGATTTATATATAAAATAATGTCCATTAATATAATACTTAGGGAGGTCTCACTATGTCTGTGATTTTTTAAGTAGTAAGAAACCAATTCATGGCTTCCTATGAAACCTAAATAAAGAATCTCCTCATGTCTCCATTCTTTCAAGGGCCAGCTAAGTCTGAGTCTTGAGGATAATATTTGAATGTTAACAGTTAGCTTCAATAGCTATTTCTTGAAGTGCTATTAGAAGATATAAATGAAAGACTATTCACTTGAAACCTTTAATTTTATGCCATTAGTCCCCAATGTAAGTTTTTAGATTAATTACAGAGGCTATATTTATGTTTCTAGAAGTTGGAGAAAATAATTCTCTCTTAAATATTTCTTTCATGTAGTTTTGATTATGGATAAATTTTTTGCAATAATAATGATATTCTTTTTGTCTTGCAATTATATGTAGAGATTTCACATTGCACCTCAATAGTCACTTACACTTCTATGTGAGTTTACATAGATCCTTTGCCCAGAGAAGATTTAATAGGATGAAAAATGGAAAAGATTTACCTATGTGGGGTGCAGGATGGGTAAAGGTGGACAGTGAGGGGGCAAAGATAATACAAAATGGTAGAGGAACAGAAAGAGAAGGTTGGTACACTGTATATTGGCTTTTATCTAGTCAGAATGATTTCCATTATCAAAATGCTCGCCATATGGGCATTGATTACTATATCCAGATACACTAAGATCTAGGGAAACACACACACACACACACACACACACACACACACACACACACACGGAGAGAGATTTTAGAGAACAGAGGGACATTTTTCAGGTTGACTAAATGTAATTAATTTTTAAAACACAATATAGTCTTATCAATATAGTATTTTTCCATTAGGAAAAAAATTGTAAAAAAAATCATCTGTCATTTTTCAGGTACCACAGTGATTTTTCTTTCAGGTGATAATTCTGGGCACTGGGGTCTCTCCCTCCTTATTCACGTTTGTTCTACACAATCAAGTCTTGTCAAGAGGTGCATCATTCTCCCTTGAATCCAGAGATCTTTGACGTCCAGTCCTGTTTCCTCTCTGGTGAGGACTGCACAGCACAGACTTGATGCCTTCTAGGGTGCAGCACTGTCTTCCTCCTTCAAGGGGAGCAGGGATATGTGCACAAAGATCACCTGCTTTACCTGGCACCTCTCTGCTCCCTATAAGGTTTGGGATTCCTCTAGTAACTCAGCCTAAGCCTCAGCTAAAGACACATCATGCAGAACTTTGGCAGACTCATAAAGTCCTAGACTTCTAACCAGCTTTCAACTTTTCAGACAAATCTTAATAAGGCTATTATACCCAGAACCAAAATGCATTTCTATTAATTCATTGGCCAGAATATCAAAAGAAAGGCTTGTTCCCACTTCTCCCCAGTACAGGGAACTAAGCTGGAGAACGTAGCATCCTTTCAGAAATGTCCTTCTGACTCCCTATTCTCTTTCTTTGACTAATCAAAATAAAACTCTTCTCTGCTACTAAAAATACTGTCAAAGGAGACAAGATCATTCTTTTTTTCTTAATGAGTGATACCTTTTAAAACAGCTAAAGAAGTACGTAAAAGGGTAATAAGGGCGTCTGAAGTTGAGTGGATGTATAAATGCTATTCCTGAAGCAATTTGTCAGAGGGGGTGAATGAGGTCAGACAGGGCCACAAGGAACCGTCATGGAGTAATGTAGCCTTCTCATAAAGAGAAGAAAGAGGCAACAGTATCTCTATTTGGATTCTGTTTTGCCCTGTGAAAAATTTCATTGACAGATTCTTAGTTGTCTTCTTATAGTCTTAGGGTTGCAGACTAGTTTAACCTTTAATCCTGCTAGCTACCAATACATTGAGTACCACACTAAACATGGAGCTGAAAGGTGTTCAATAAATGAACAGGAGTCCCTGGTCACGATCCTTCTACAAGGACAAGGTGTTTAATGACACAGAGTGGTTAGTGTCAATGCCTAGTGGATTTCTGGACAGTTATGATACTTTCAATATTTTCACAGTGGGACAATTGCTCTTGAATGTGTATTTCAGTGCAATCTCAGACAATTTTAACTAAACAAGAACATTGGGGTCACTTTTCTTTCTTTTCAATTTTTTTTTGATCTTGGGATATGTGAGAATGAAACTGAAAATATAAAAGTTAAAGAATTTGTTTAGAGATGTCTTTCTCTTTGAAAAGAATTGTTCATTTATTATCAGGCTTTAAATGTATTATGTTTTAAAATATCCAAAATCAAAATAATCAAGTCTGTGAAGACATGAGAAAATAAGATCAAACTCTTTTATGTTAACCTACCTTCCTGTTTCAAGCTCTTGACTGTTGGTTTTTAAACAAGGAACTCCAATGATTTCTGTAGGCTGCACAGAAATCCAGTCTATCTGTTGAACTACAGTCTTTCAACAACAGCTGATTTGTAGCATTAATAGAGATTCTATCCCACACTTTCACGTATGTATTATTTCTACTAGCTTACCTAGGAAGCCAAGCTGTTTTATCTGCTCTGGGGGAAAAAAAAAGGTTGTGGAAAGAAGCCTTTCTGGTGGGAAAAGAATTTGAATGGAAAACATGGAAATACATGTATCAGACCCAGGATTAAAAGATGAACATTATACGTGAGGAAACATATAAGAAGGTTTCACTATATTAGTTTTTCCAAGACAGTGTTCCAAGTCAGCCTCGGATTATGCATTCTGAAAAGTAAGAACTTTATACTGGAACAGGTGCTGGCAGGAAACTCCCATTAAAGCTTATTGAAGTTATGCCTGTAAAGTCTTGGCATCTGAGAAAATTCTCTCCTAAGAATGCATTATGCATCAGGCTTTTTCTCACTATAAAAACAATGTGAGACTGTGACGATTTAACAATATTCCCAGTCACTATTTTGTTCACACTATCCTTTGGTGATGACATCTTTGCTGGCCTTGCATTATATATGAAGTACATGCCAGCTTTCTTCAACACTGTGAACGTGCATTGTCTTCTGTGTAGACAATAGAGATATTGGTCTACCATCTGCTTATCCTATTCAGAACATAAACTTGAAAGCATTTTTTGTCTGGTGGAGTTCATGGTTTATATGAATCTATCCATATTCTGAAGATTGACGTTTTACATGAAAGGTTGGAAGAGATTTGCAAGACTTCAATGGAGATAAGAATATACATAACTGAGGAGAACAGGCAATCCTTAGGGTAGGCTGGCTTCACACAGTTGTCTGGGGAACACTAGCATGATGTCTGGCATGTAGTGAGAGCTTAGTCAATGCCATCATTTGGTCTTTACATAAATTACTCCATTTCTATAGGACCACAACTTCCAATACTATAAATTTTCAAATATAAACTTCCTTACTTAAAGCTAACTGGGAAGGCCTATTTCTTTAATTATGCTCTATTTCCAGCTTTTTCAATCTGTCTAGAGTTAAAATATTATTCTACTAAAGTTTCTGTTAGATAAACTAAAAGAAGTCTTACTTTTTCTTTAAAAATCTATTTATAAATAATATTTAAGGTTTAATTTGCATATACTAAGCAAAGAATAAAAAATCAGGATACAATGAATTCTACGGAAAAAAAACACCAATAAAAAATAAGAGTCTTATTATATTCAAATGCATATGTTTGTAGTTAGGTTTGTAGCTATACTGTGGATTAAATATTATTAGCATTTTATCATATAAATAAATGCATTTTGAGTTTTTGCAAGCAGAATCAATGAGCTTATAATAATCTCATACATGCTTGCATATGTTCACAAATGCAACTTTAGTTAAAAAAATCCTCAGTAACAATTATAAAGCTACTTCTAAAACAGAGGGCAGACACACACACACATACACCACACCACGTGGTGTTGTTGTTGTTGTTGTTTTTGGTGGTGGTGGTGGTGTGTGTGTGTGTGTGTGTGTGTGTGTGTGTGTGCACATGTACACCACCATCAACCTAGGCAATGTGCCAAAGTATGGTCTCTGTGAGGAAGGTTTTGCTTTAGGCCAATAACAAACTAGCTCACCTCCCGGTTGAACTGTCCACTCCAAACAACATGGTTCTTTGCTGTATTCTGAACTATCCCCCCTTATGGTGAGGGAACAAGTTTTATTGCCAATACATTTTCACTTTGTATGATGAAATGAAGCAAGAGACTGGTTTCATTAGAAGGAGAGGTAAACAGAGCATTAATTAAATTTGCTGATGATGCTAAATTGGGAGGAACTGTGGACATCTGTGAGGACAAAGGAATCATACAAATGGACTTACGGAGTTTAGAAATATGAGCAGGAAATAATCAAATGAGATTCAGCTTTAAATAATGCAAGCTAATACATTTGGGAAAAGATAATCAGAAACATGGCTGTTCTGTGGATGGTGAATGCCTGGAAGTGGCAACGGTGAAAGAGACTTAGGGGGTGTTAATGGAAAAAATTAGACACAAACTTACAGCGAAGCGGGCCCGTGTCTGGAAGTTTATATATAAAAAGGCACAGTTTTTTGAACCAGAAAGATGATAGCACGATTCCTATGACACTGGTGTGCTCACCAGCTTCAGATTTGCTTCAGTTACTGGTTTTACTCAGGTATATGTGACAGAGTAACACTATTCGTTGAGAGGCTGATTTCCTTCTATTAAGGATGACAAAGGATGTTTGTCTGAAAATGACACTGGAGATCAGTCATTGCTCTATTTATGTCCTTTCCTATCATAGACCATTTCTAATAGGTAGCCCATAAATATAGATCCTGCAAGTAAAAATAAAAGACCCACACCTTCACTTTTAAGGTGTGGTCTTTACCTTCTCGATAATGATTGCATGTTATGTTTAAAGAGCTGTTTAGTCACTATGTCTTCTAACAGGCCAATGAATCTTCAGGCGGCAGTATTTGATTCTCTAAGGATAGATGCATAGATGGATGAGGAGGAGAAATCTTGGATGATATCCACTTTTTTATCCACTTAATCACTTACTCTGAAGTGAACCCCAACTCCCTGGCAGTTCCTACGTGCTAAGCACAGTGCAGACAGATATAAAGCAGACACAGTAGCTGGACGCAAGACACCGTATGTAGATGGAGAAAAACAATAAAATCAGGCAATAGAGCATGTGTTAGGGAAAACAAAGCTATTATTAGTACTCTTGTAACTTTCAGGTGACCATGGAATGTCAGAGAATTTTCCTTGGATGAGATGACTCTTGTGCTACTCATGAAAGGATGACTATGAACTTGGCGACTGGACAATCTATGAGAGAGGGTTAGGAAAGAACACTGAGAAGAGGCAAGTTCTTGGGCTCCTGGGATCAGTCTGTGAAGCTCTGAAGCCAGGCAGGAGGCAGGGCTCATCTGCCTACCCTTCCATTGCTGCAGTCTGTGCTGAGCCACGTTCATCCTGATGAGGAAGAAGTATCATTAACAGGTGGTAAGAAGGAATACCATGATCCTATCTACACTTCAGAGGAATCACGTGCTCAGCCTCCAGGAGAGTGGCCTGGGCAGAAATAGGAAAGCAATGCTGTTATTAGTAGGAAGGACCTTCCAAGGCCATAGAGGGTGAAGGGAAGAACCACATCCAAGAACAAGCAAGGAGAAATCTTGAGCTTGGTGAATCCTGAGCAGTGTGAAATCAGAGACAAAATCTAAGTCCAGAATGGTTATTAGGGTGATGGGAAATAAGAACTGCAATGTCACTGACTGAGTTAAGAAGGAAGGGGGGTACATGGTGAAAGTGATCCCTTCATGCTGAAAAAGTTGAGTTTGAGCTATCAGAGGAAGATTGGGAAGGAAATGCTCCCAGACCATAGGTCTGAGTTGAAAATAGTTTGAGGAGCTATTCATATAGATGAATGACTAAAGCAGTTATGAAAGTTTTATTCATTATTGAAATTCCTCTAAGAGTCAGTAACATGGAGTGGTCGAGTCAAGAAGAGGCATGTTTCTTAAGCTAACAGACTCTAATCTATTCAAAGGACTCTGATATTAAGCATTGGGTTATACAATTTCAAATGCAGGGCCAATTTCCCACTCTGAAAATGAGAGAGAGAGAGAGAGAGAAAAACAGAGAGAGAGAAGATTATATAGGCACTCCACTGCTCTATAGGGATACTAAGGAGTTAGGTTGTCTCAGACCGTCAAAAATGCAAAACATCTAGAAAATAGATAAAGGTCCTGTTTTAATGACTTAGGTATTTCAAGTCTTTATGGGGCTTTTCCTAGCATCAGCAGAGTTTAGCTTTTATCCTGGATGAAGTAAATTTGGAGAAAATGAAGTCAGTAAGCATGTCAAAATTTAAGGTATTGATATCTTGCCTTCCTAGCTTTAAATTGGTAAGTTCCTATGTTGATCATATATGCTTTATTTCAAATTCTTTGACAGACTCCACTCCAAAACTGTCATTAAGGTAAAAATTTCCCAAGAAATATGGAAAGCAAACCCTAAATGAAGACAGTGAGATGTTCAGAGAGAAGTAAGTTAATATAGAACATAATATATAATATAATATAGAATCCTATATTATATTTTATGTATATTATATATTATATTCTACTTCTAATATGGAAGTAAGTTAATATAGCACTAACATGGTGTTCCAACTTCAAATAAAAGAAAAAGACGTGGGACTCAACTTTCTGTGTGGCTATGGGCCCTGAGCCTATGCCTGACCATTCTCAGGCATGTTGATTGTAAATTATAGTTACCACTACATACATTACCTGATTAAAACCAGTGAGCTATTTTATATATATATATATATATATATATATATATATATATATATATATATATATGCCTAATTGGATGTGGCATCCTCTGATGAAAATGAGTAGAGAATGGATGTTTTAGCAGTTGTTAAATGTCTAAAAATTGATGAAGATTAAAAATAAGGAAATCTAGAATCTAGCTAATTCAGAAATGTGTATCTAAGTTAACCTATACTGATCTCACTCTCCGATGGAGATTGTGTTTGTATTTTTTTAGAATGCAGAGAGAGAGAGAGAGAGAGAGAGAGAGAGAGAGAGAGAGAGAGAGAGAGAGAGAGAGAGAGAGAGAGCTATGGATTCTCTATCCTACCAAGGAGCCACAGGCTGATAGCTGACATCTGGGCAAGAGATGAGCCAGACCAGATCTTCCATGAAGGATTCATATGGAACCCAGCAGAGAGTGGTGGGATAAGCAAGAGACCCACAACCACAACCAATCAGTCAACACAGGTTAAGCCAGACAGACACCAATGATTTTCAATGCAACCTAAAGCAGAAATACAGAGACCCCCTAAGACCTCAACAATAAAGCAGCCTTAATACTAACCCACCATGACTCAGGGAACTGAGTGGAAGAGGGGGCAGAAAGATTGTAATAGCCATGGTGGGGGAGAATATCCAGAGACATGGCCCCCCTCAGTAACAATATACAAAGGGGGGTGGAACCAGGTTGACTCCTAGGCTATCCATGGTCCCCTACCCCATGGACTGATCCAGACTGCCCACGGAGGAGGATATCCAGCTGATTGTGGACAGGGAAGAGGGAAATTGGGGAAATGGGGATATCAACTCATTATTTGCTCATTCAATGTATTTAATTATGGATAATAAAGAAAAAATAAAATAAAATAATTTAACAAATTAAAACGATAAGGCAATCTAACTGCAAGTATTTAGGTAGGTGGGTATGATGAAAACATGGCACCTTATTGGATTTTGTTACATGCACTCACCACCAATGAGCTCAATTGTTTAAGGAATTAATGTTCACTCTGCATCTCCTGTAGCTTCCTTTAGCCAACAGCTGTTGAACTTGGTTAGCTTTACACTTTCAACCATGCCCAGGGAGAGTGATGGTGTGCTCCTTTCCAGTGAAGAGTTAAGTAAAATCCATCAGTGCATTTGCTATTTATTTGGGATCCTCATCAGGAACTGTGTGAGGAATTGGCCAAAAACCTAGGCTTTCTTCCTTTTCTTTTCTTCCTTCCTTCCTTCCTTCCTTCTTTCCTTTCTTTCTTTTTTCTTCCTCTTTCTTTCTCCCTCTTTCTTCTTTCTTTTTTCTTAAGAAGCGTGTTTTTACATATTGTGTCTGTGGTCTCCTATAACCTCGAGAAGTCTTTCTTCCAGGATTAACATTTACATGTTGTGATCTATGTTCTTCTGTCACCTGAAGAAGTCTTATTTTCCAGCATTATCATTTCAGAGCTATTCTGGGTTTGTAAAGTTTCTTTTTCTTTTCAAATTGCCTTGCCCTTGGTTTTTTTTCCCCTTTGTTTGATTTTTTTTCCTGATCCAAAAATAGGAAGTGGTTCAAAAAGTATAAAATTAGGCAAAAAGATAAAACTAGAAAAGGAAAGATTATTTTTAACCTGAGAAAAATTATTACTAACTCCATAACTGTCCAGCTATAAGATAACCTCCTCAAGACTTTAGAGAAGGCGACAAGACCTGCGTCTTTTCAGAAGACAATGAACTGCTACTATGTAGGAAAACATGTAAGGTTCCATGACAAAGGCAAACATAAATACTTTGCTTGGAATCTGTGTTTTTCTGCTAGGCATATGCAGATTAATTATTGCTTTTTGGGTTTGACAGACTAATAGAAAATGTAAAAATTCTTTGGGAAATACCATCTTTTCCTCATAATTTAAAAAAGGACATTATTCATTTGGGAACTAAAAATAATATACATTTTAATTTCTTTTATAGCTTCCTGAATTAACCTTACTTCTTAATTATAATGTTGCAAACCCTAGGGAATGTCTATTTAAGTACAATATATGGATTCTTATTCCATTGGTAACCAAAAAAAATAATAATTTCACAGAGCAAAGTAGACAGTACTCTGGACATTTTAATAATTATTCCATCATGCAACAAGAATAAAAAATTGCGGGAAAAAAACCCCTGCAAGGTCACTTTGACTCCTAGGGCAAAAAGTATCTGAAAATTTTAATTGTCTTATAGCAATAATTATTTTTTGTTCCTGATTTTTGAAAACCTGAAAGCTTTCCAAACACATGTGAAATCTTTCTCAAATTTTGTAAATGTTCATTTCTAGGCTAACACATCCTGCTAACTTTTGAAGAGGATTGTTTTCAATGGTTAAACTATTAACTTTTGAATATAGGCCTTGATAATGGACAGCCCCCAGACCTAGAGTTCACGTCATATCAACGACACCAGCATAGGATATTTCAGAGTATTACATGTGGATATGCTGAGGTGTTGCATTACCTAGACCCTTTATTGATAATAAAAGGCTGATTGCCTAGGGTCTTCTTAATTTTGGCTTATGACCAACTGACTCCAAGAGGAAAGTATTTTAAGAACTTAAACACCAGAATGGGGATTGGGAATGGTGATGGTTAGAAATTAGTGTCAGGCTTTATCTGAGAAGAGACATTATTTATTCTTTTACATTCTGGATTCTAAAGTGTGGGAATGTTCACTGATAATGTGACCAAGTCTCATTACTCTCTGCTAGGCGGCTTTCCTGATGGTTGAATTGCTCACTTCCTTCTGTGTTAACTTCTGCTGTGTTTAAGCTCTCCATGAGAACGAGACAGTCATGCAAGGCTACCTGGAGACAGCTCCACACAGTCTCTAATAATGACGTTCAATGAATTCGTTCCTAGCTGCTCTGTGTTCAGTCCTTGTGAACATTCACTGCAGGCTGCTCACTGATAGATTGAACCTTCCACCATTTTCATGAGCTATAGTCAATTTCTCTGCGACAGAGAAGTAAATATCAGGTAAGTGGGACAGAGATGTCAACTGGATCCCCAGGCTAGCTTCCTTCATTACAGACCTCACCATCCCTTGTCCTGAATTGCAACACTTGGTTTTTCCCCTTCTCTCCACCTTGCTGTCTCTGTTTTCTCTTGGTTGTCTTTTCCCGGTTTCTCTTTTATACTCTTGCTGGATCTTTCCTGTTTACTCTGTCTTCCCCTCAGCCCTCATGTGGCTTCTTCCAGACAGAGTCCCCAGCACGACTACCCCAGGAGCCAGCTCCAACTTGGACCAGCACCCACTGCAGCCATCAGGACGTGGCTGTCTTTGTGGCTACATAAAAATCAAACAAAACAAAACAAAACACAAACCACCAAAGCACAAAACTGGTCTTAATTTTAACTCAGAAAGAAAAACTAAGTTAATTTGCAGCCAACTCTCAGGAGATTCTTTGAGGATTGTTATGTATTGGGAATGCATGTGGGTGCCCAGCTGAGACAAGCAAATCACGAAAAAAAAAGAGAAAACAAATAAACAAACAAAAATAACTCAACACAGGTCATTGCCCTCAAACATTTTTGTCCAGTCCACAAATATTCTCTGGAGAAAAAGAAAAAAAAAAGTGCTTATCTGGTACTCTTGATTTTTGCTTTGAGCATGTCGTTTTTATCAGTTTGTTTTGTTTTTATTACTTTTTTGTTCACTCACTGCTTATAAAACTAGCAAGCAGAAGTCTCTCTGGAACAAGGCAGAATCATAAAAGTTTTCAAGAATCTCATCAGAAACTAAACAGTACAAATTGCACATTCTTCATGGAAGTATCAGCCTTTAGTGCGTGCCTGGATCCAACTCTCCTAGATTAGCCCTAAGCGGGAAAGAATGAACAGAACCAAATTAGCAGAACTGGAGCAGATCTGCACGGTAGGGGCCTGGATGTTGAGGCAGCGGGCAATAGCAATGTAGCTTTATTTTCTCAAGAAAGTACTCCGTAAAATCTCAAGAGGGAGACTGGGTTAGCCAATGGGATACCCCAAAAATCTACATTGACAGAAAGCTCAGTATGTTAGTGACATTATAACCATGCCTGTTGCTTTCACAGCAACCTCACACATAAGTTCACCTTATCTTATTAGGTGCAAATCAACATGTATATCATAAATATTCATATATTTATATATATTCTATGTGCTGTGAAGTTTCCTGAAGCATATAGATATGTTCCTTTTTTATTATACTAATATGTCCAAATAAATATTCACATAGCTAAATAGGTTTTAATTATAATATCATGAACTAGTTCATGTGACAATCTCTCAAACTTCACATCATCCCAAAGGAATTTAAAAGAGTTAAGGTATAATAATAATTTTATCCATTCTTTTTCCAACTAGCTATAATCTGCCCCGAGATAACTAATTGTTCAAAGTAAACATTCCACTCCGACCACAAAAGGAATCCATTACACAAACATATAATTCACAGTCATTTTTAGTGGGTTGTAAACAGTTTGGAATGAGTATAAAATGGGACAAAAATCAAAGTGAGCATTTTGAAATGAAAAAGTGTTTGCTACAAAAGGTCAGTCCCTTTGCTTGGCACACTATGTAGAAAAGCCTGGGAAAATGCTGATCACACAAGCAATGAGGGAATTTTAAAGCCAACAGCCTCCTTGTTTCTTAAACAGACATCGGAACCTATAACTGGATCCTGTCAAACAAACGACAGCAAAAAATATCACAGCTGCCACGAAGTCAAGTTGAGAGATAAAGTTCTTGCAGCTAAGGACCTTCTCAGAAGGAGACGAAAGGTCTTTCTTACATCTTTAGGCAAGGTTATGGGTCCCAGGGTGTCTCTTAGGCACTGAATCAAATATGTAGCCTGTGTATCATTCCTGTCATAGCATTTGTGTGTGTGTGTGTGTGTTTCAGAAAAAATAAAAACCAGAAAGGACAACCGTCTTGTGGATCAGCATGTGCTGAGACATTCTGCAAGCTAGCCGGTATCTCTGATCACCAAATTAGGAAGACATGGCATCATGTACAAAAAAAAAAAAAAAAAAAAAACTGTGGTAACATATACATAATATAAAGGTACGAAATATACCATTGCAATTATTTGTAAGCAAGTATTTCAGTAGTGCTAAGTATGTTCAAATTGCTGTGCAGGAACTCTCTCAGTGTCTTAATGTGCTCTGATGGAGCACTTTGGGAGAAGATTAAAAGAACTGGGAGTCATTAAACTTTTTCTTTCTTTTTTTAATTTGTGTGTGTGCGTGTGTGTGTGTACCTACCTGATGTGTGTATGGGTTTTTGCAAAAGAAGGCTAGATGTTTGGGCCATTTTTTAAATCTAGTTTTACATGAGCTGCTGGGGAATTGAACCTGGGCTGATAGCATTGTAAGCAAATACCTCTCACCACCGAGCCATCTCCTCAGCCCCAGAACTGGGAATCTTAAAGGAAGAATGAGCTCTCAGACCATATTCCAAATAGTGAATGCTAATTTAGTTTATATTACTTAAGATTTACTTATTCCCCTAGAAACAAAAGAATACTTGATATACCAAACTATGTTTAGGGTAGAAAGAATTATATGCATTTATTTGGTTAATTCTATCACTATGTAACAGAAGTATTTGGCAAGGTTTGTGTTTAGTAATATTATGGAGAAAGGACGTGCCTTTTTAGGTTTCCTTGCAAGAAGAAATTCCTGTTAGAAATTCCTTGTCCAGTGAGGGCATCACCTGTGCACAGTCTTCAGCCATGAAGGCAGGGAAGGGAGTTGGAACAATGGGGGAGAGCTGTGCAGGCAAACACATTCCTCTACACACCAGTCTCCACATGTCATGTAGCTTGCAGACAAGATCTCCCAGACAGTAACATTAGACACGACTGAAGTCATGGCAGGTGGAGAAGGGGAGCATGTACGTGTGGTTTAGAGGAATAAAACCAAACAAAAATAAGGAAGTGGGCTGAACAAGTGATTTGCCCAATTACTTTATATCTGACTTAATCATTTCCTCCTAGATATGCACAAAAAGTTCAAGATTATTAATGGAACTAATGTCATTTTACTAAAAGTGACTAAAGAATGCACTGCACAGCGATCGATGGGTAGAACTTCTTGGAGACAGTACAGATGCCTGAGCACAGGCCTGTCTCCTGCCCAGTGAGGCACCTGAATGCGGAGGGAGTGAATGGGTGCTGAGGTCATCCTGGCAGAGTTTCGCTTTATTTCAAGTATAGAAGAAGTATTTTTTTCAAAAAAATAGAGCTAGAGTTTTATAGAGGACTTTATCTTTAAAAACATAATTTGTTTGTAATCAGAGAGAGAGAGAGAGAGAGAGAGAGAGAGAGAGAGAGAGAGAGAGAGAGAGAGAGGAGACAGAGTAAATGGACACCCCAGGGCCTCCAGCTACTGGAAAGGAACTCCAGATGCATGAACCACTTTGTGCATCTGGCTTTATGTGGGTACTGGGGAGTTGAACCCAGGTTGTTAGGCTGTGCAGGCAAGTGCCTTAACTGCTGAGCCATCTCTCCAGCCTCTTATGGATGACTATTGAGGGGAGAGAATATGAGGAATGAACCTTTCTGTAACAGCAAGCATGGCCCTCTGCTGAGCAGTAAGCCATTCCCTAAGACTCCAGGAGCAAACACCCAGCTTTCATTAACTGGGTCTTTCCCATCGCGGGTCTGGAAGCATTTCCCATGACTCTGCAGTTGAGTATCTAGGCTGGCAGAGGATCTGGCCGTTAGAAGGAGAGCTCTAGATAAGCTGAGTCCCAGCCCTGCAGAGAGACTTGGCACCTTCCTGTGCTACTTCCTAATACCAACCCCCGCACAAAATGTCATCAGAAGCTTGCATAAACATTGGACTTAGATTCACATAAATTATTTCTGTCCTGAGGTGCGGTATGCCAGAATTTAGTAAAAACAACACTTTGAGTAAATAGAATTGGCGTATAAATGTAAGAATATTAATCCAACAAAATGATCATAGAAAATATAATCGAAAGTACACACTTGTAAATCTTGCAGTGATGTGAGGTGTTTATCTTGGGCTTCGGAGATTTTATTGAACATTTCCATAGAGTTCCTTTAAGCTTTCTCTGCCAAAGTGCTCGGAACTGTCAGTCGCTTTGCAGAATTGTAAAATGTCTTTGAGTTTCATTGGAATGCTCAGGAATTATTTTAATAATCCTATGTGTGATGAGCGTCTGTTTAGTGGATCTTCAAACTCATTTTAAGAGTAAACGCTGAGACAATAAAACAGAATGCCAGATATGATGGCTCCCGTCAGCAGAAATGTCTTACTTTATTAAAAATCACCAACAAAATGCCATGAACAAAAGATACAATTTGTTTGTTGTTTATGCTCTACAATAGTATGGTATCTGCATTTTTATTTTTTTAACATCTTTTTTTATGAATAAGCATATACAGTCTATGATTAACTCTTGTGAAGATGTCCCCATTTCCCTCCTCTCTGTCCCCTACCCACTGGGGTCCTTCCTCGGTGCGCATTCTGGATCTGTCCATAGGTTAGGGGGGTATGAACTGCACCAGAGGTAGCCAGTTTTTCATTTTGCCTGAGATTGATTCCTAAAGAAAGGGGTGGGGTAGAGAGCTCTTCTTCCTATGTGTATACATCTTATTATGTACAGCTTCCCCCAATGTCCTATTTGGATTTTTGCTCTAATATAATATTCTCACACCGTTGGTACTGGGTATTTATAAGTAAATGAATATTTCTTTGAAATGATGATAGTTTAGCTATTGGAAATAAGGACATAATATTCTCAGCAATCCATTTTGGCTTTAAGTATTTATTAAACGATATTTATTCCTAAAATATGTACCTATAAAATTAAATGAAATTGCAACATGCAATAAAAACACATTTCTCTCTAAATTCCAATTGCCTTCATTCCTCACAGTCCCGTCTCCTCATGTTTATTCCACATTTACTGTTTTCTCTCTCTCTCTCTCTGTTCCCTCAGCTCTTCTCTCTGATGTCAGGCTTCTCCAGCAGCCACTGTTTTTATCCACCTTCTCTCTTCACTCTGGCCCCTCTGCTGATTCTCTCTTTCTCTACTGATATGGGAATAACAGGATCCCAAGGCTGTCCTTACACTATAATTAAAGTATGAATTTCCAGGAGTTAGAAATTGCAGAGCATTTTTATTATGCTTCTATAATAAAACCAGGTAACATTGAGAGAATTAAAATGCCTTTTTTCCTAGCAGATTACTGGTAAGGACTTTTCCCCCCCTTTGGTTGTATTGTTTTCAGAGAATAGGAGTCAGAAATGACAATAGGCTCACCCATCCTTTTTTTTTTTCCTGAAACACCTCTATCTTCCACATGATATATATCCCCCTAGATCCTGGGAGTAGGTTGTAAACTTGTAACAGATGGTGATGAAGCTTCACATTTTTATACAATACATTCTTTAAAGATTCTGCATCCACTATGTGTATCTTCCAGGAGAAGTGACCTTGAATGAATGAAGTCATAGTTCAAAGGAAAAACACCCCACAGACAAACTAGCAGAGAAATGAGTCAATTGGGTTTTGTTTTGTTCTCTACAGAAAGACGAAATAATTTCAGATGAAAAACAGAATGTTGAAAGAGAGGAACCAAAGGTCATCTTAACATTATAGGTGCGTCTGTTAATTGTTCCAGGGAAACTGGCTAACTAATTTGAACTGAATAGATACATGGAGAAGATTGGGGGTCTCACCGTGTTTGCATAGAATCACTTGGTTAACTGGGGGCTTACCCAAAATTGTTCCGGCACATCTACCAGCATGAATGTTAGGAGGGGGTCTCACACTGTGAGCGCTGATACTTTATGAATGTTTTATCACCGGCTCAGAAACAAGAAGGTTGCAATTGGATCAATAGCATGTCAGACAGACCAGATATTAAAGAAAAATCCAGAACATTATTGAGAATTGCTAATGTGCTGATTGTAAAAACAAACTGAAGTTAATAGGAAACTTGATCCTCTTAACTGATTAACAAAAGTCAAGTTTTAATTGCATGGCTTCCCAGAGAAGTCAAGTGGCACCGTGAACTTGACTGAGGACGTAGCCATGAAAGGAGCCGATGCATATTTAGTTACCTACCTCTTTTCTCCACAGCTTCAATGCATTGCTTTACAAACCACGGAACTGTGGAATTTTCTCGTTCACACACACTGTGCAGATGAGAGCCAAAAATTTGATCTGCAAAAGAAACAAAGATGAGCTTCAATAAAATCCAAGCTTGCGTTGTTCTTTAATTTGATTCTGTTTCAGTATCCACTGTATGCTGAAATCATCATCTTGCATAGGAATTGATTTTTTTTTGCTTTAATTTCAAAGTGTCTATGGCAGATATACTAAGACCTAACAACCTTCTTTATGGAACGGTCCCTGGCAAGAAAGCTAACCCTGCCATTTATTAGATATGGTTGAGGAGTAAGTTACAGCCTCAATAGGCCTGTAAAATAATGACAGAATGAAGGTAGCTTCCACAAAATAATTAAGCTTACTGTTTTTGGTATTCCACATGTTCTAGAAGTTTATCCGCAGTCATTAAGGTTATGATTTTGTCAGTATGTTAAGGGCACTCATGGTGCTCAATGGGGCAAGTTGGAAGGGGGGTTTTGCAGTGAACTAGCGTGTCTCCTTCCTGGAATACCCTCTCTCTTATACAATTTAAGTATCACCTTTCTGCTCAAGAAGGGTCAGATCATACTCTCCTCCCCCCAGGAATTCTTTGTCTTTCCATGTCATCTTTGCATCTCCAGGGACATGGTCTTGTGACAAGAGTCACTCAGGATGCTCATAGGTGATGCAAAAAATAGAGCCTGTGTCAAATGGCTTTGCCTCATCAGGGTAAACAAAGAGAAACCAATTTTTAAAAGTATATTTAAGTGATCTAAGTGCATTTATTTCTTAGCACCCAATGTGTGCTGTGCGTTTCCATGGGTGGGGGAGGGGAGAGGTGCTCTTCCTCATTCTCATTTCTGCAGGATCTTTGAATTTCAGAAAACATCTCCCTGGATGAACACTGTTGAGAGCTGAGAGCTCACTGCTGTTCTAGAATCACCTTCTCATTTACATCAGGATCGATGTTTCCCTGCACTGGATATTCACTTTTATGACATATGGAAGTGCAGTTTGTACTTGAAATGTCCTCTGCTGAGTCATGTAATAAAGCCTTCCTTCCCCAGCTGGTGGCACTATCGAAATGTGATTGGATCGTGAGGGCTGAGAGCCAATGAAAAGATTGATCCAACAATGGTGTTGTAGTTTGATGAAATTATTGGGAGGTGCTGGAAACCAGAAGTTGGGGCCTGGTTGGTGGAAGCAGGTGACTGACAAGGAGCATGACATTGAAGGGCATATCTGGTCCCTGACTGGCCTGCCTGTGTCTCTGGGTCCCAAGCTGCTCCCTGTGTTTGCTGCTGTTTCTCTCTCTCATGGCCACAATAATTTGCCTGCGTCAGGCTCAAACAATGGAGCTGCTGATGCTGGACTGAAACCATAAACCAAGAAACAAACACACAAACAAACAAACAAAGAAAACAGAAATCTTTCTTTAGGTGACTTGCTTTCAGGCGTCTTGTCACACAGTGAAAAGTGACTAAAACAGGGATGCAGTCTCTCAAAGCATGCCTGCCTTGTGATATCAGTGCTCAGCACCTCTTCTGGTTCTCCTAGGCTTTTCATAACTAGTGGTAAAATCTGCACAGCATAAAGCTTACTAGTTTAACTTGAGCTATATAGAGTTGAGTGGCCCTAAATACTGTCCCCATCCTGTGTAACTGTCACAATCATCCCATTTTAGAATTTTTTCACAAGTATTGATATTGATTACTAATACTTCTATGAATACATGGTGATCAGAGGGACATCCTATTTTGAGTAGAGTCCTTCTTATGACTTACCAGGCTGTACTAAATGTGCCCTACACTAAACCCATTCCTTTGGGCCCTCTCTCTTGGCAGAGACTTGCCTGTAGCCTCACTCAACATGGCTGTTTCTGACCATCAGGCAAGCACTTTGCCTACAAGCCTCTGTTCTCATTATTTTTTCTGGGCTGAACTGTGATGCCCAGGCTTTTGATCAAATGGCACATTCTTAATTTCGCCTTTCTTCACCACCCTTTAAAGTTTGGTATCACTCAATTCCATTTTCCACACCAATTTCCTTACTGTCTTTCTCTTGGGGTACTTATCTCCACTGATGTTTACTGCTTATTGGCTTAACTTGATTAGAATGTAAACTCAGGAGTGTAAGGGCCTTTTCTTTACTACTGGCCAATATTTGGAAGTTCAATGAACACTTTTTTTGGAATGAGTGACTATAAGACATTAGCTATCATTGAAGGTAATATAGAAAAAGATTAACAATATGTGTGGGAATGGAAGAAAATATGCATCAAAACAGAATGCTAAGGGATATGTTATAAAGGGCGGGGCACTAAAGATGAAGCATATGGAGACTTCCAAGTAAATTGGGATTTTCATTTGTTTCTTAGGAAAAGGAAGTAGATTGAACCAGAGAAGAGATAACTCTTGGGAGGCAAGAGAGGGAGGTCAAGGCAGTTTGGAGAGATGGAGGAGACAAGGAATCAGTGATAGGAGGGACAGTGGCAGGATTCAGGGAAACACTCACCCCTTATAAATACCTCAGGAGGAGAGGTTTGCGTCATGCAGTATCTCAGACTTTGTTGAGTAGGCAAAGTTGTTTGATGGTGTACAGATAGTATCGATCTATAAATAAGCCCTTCCTCTCCAGAAACCTTTTTTAGAACACATAAGACAGAGCCTGAGAATGATCTCCCTGAAGCTCTAGGGAATTAGATGGTTGGCCAAGGAAACGTAAGGGGAAGTGCATTGGGATTCTACAGAAGGTTTTCTTTATTTCTTCTTTAGAAGGGGAAAAGATGAGGGGAGGCTTTCCTTTCATTTTTCTCACTTTGAAATGATTGATATGATCCATGATGCAATTGTAGCAATCTCGTCTCCACATGACAACATTTGAGGACAAAGGCTAACTTACTTTAAAAAAAAATTTATGAAAACATGATATAAGAGTGTGGTGGTGCATGCCTTTAATCCCAGCACTTAGGAAGTAGAGGCAGGAGAATCACTGTAAACCAGCCTAAGACTACATAGTGAATTCCAGGTCAGTCGGGGCTAGAGTGAGACCCTACCTCCAACCTACCCCCGCCCCCCCCCAAAATTCAAACACTTTCTCTAGACTTCTTATTATATGTAATCATTTAAAATGCAATATTCTATTACTTACAGCCAAAACCATTCTAACCAATATAGTATGACATTAGTAGGCTGTTACGGTATTTGAGTAGAATATGTATTATAAAAAGTATACTTAGTAGACTTTGTAAAGAAAATTGAGGGGAGCAGAGAGAATGGGGAGACTAGGCACCAGGAGATTAGGTAAATAGGGAATTCAATGTTTAGAATCAAGGTAGAATGTTTTATCATTTTTGCCTTCTTTACTGGACTGGTGCATTTGCATCCATTGCTATGAGTATAAACTACTCATAAAGTAGTAAAGTACATAAAGTAGCTCCATTCCGCTACATGGTTGAGCTGCAGTTGCATGCCCCATTTCTATTGCTATTGGGCTTGAATGTGTGACGAGCATGGTATGATGTAATACGAATGAAAAGTTGTCAGTTCCAGACTGAAGTCTTAAACAGCACTGCAGTCTACACACCGTCTTGCTTCTCTGATATTGCCATATGAAGATTTCCTGGACTACTACCCTATCAGCCTGGGCCTCCAAACAAACATATATGACCAGAACTGAAGCCATTACTTAAAGAAGTTTAAGGCGACTGCAACTTGGATTGGAACTGCCGACTCAAGCTTAGTTTAGGTGACCTGATCCACAGATCCTCAAAAGAGAAGCCCTTTTATGATAATCCACCAAGGTTCTGTTTGTTATTCAACAATTTCTTAAGGTATTGGCTGCAACTGGGGTTCAGGTTTATGGTGAAATATGATCTAAACTATGCTGTCAGGATGAAAATAAAGAGAAATGACTGGCAATGAAAACATACGAGAGAGAAAATGAAATAATGAAAATTCTAAATTTGCCAAGAAATTGGAGGTATATGTTTGGTTTTGATTCATTCCTCAGGATGATCCCAGAGGAAATTATCTTGCATCTTAAAATTGAAACCAATTATGTCTTACCAAATATTATCACACTTGTTATTTTTGATTTTCAATTCTACTCAACTCAACTCAGTGAATATTTAGTAAATGTCTACCAACTGCTAGGTAATGTAGAGAATGCAAAAATTAATTCATTCAATAGCTATTACTTCCTAAATATAGACCAGACTCTGCATTACAGTCTGAAAAGGTCCACAGCTTCATCTCTGATTTGCTATGTAACTCTAACCCATAGTTCTAATCAAATAGGATTTGTGCTGTTATAATAAGTAATAGTGATTATTTACTGTGTAATTACACTAAGCCAAACATGGTTTAAAGTACTTCATATCAATTTCCTCAACTTCGGATGGATTTTCATCCTGATGAATGCATTGCAACTTGAAAATATCTGAAGTTAAACATCGTGTGTAATACCTGTGACCTACTGTACATGAGAACTTAGCACACAGCACCCCTCCAGGACCTGTTTGCTCACCCTGGTGATTGTGGCCAATAGGGAATTGTGTCTCACTGACATGACCCAGCTTAACAAGAGAATGTTGTTCTACAGAACCCAGGAATGAGTAAAACTCCAAAATTTGAATCATAGTTTCTACTGAGTATAAATTGTTCTTGGACTATTATAAAACTGAAAAATGTAGAGTGAGCTGTTATAAATTGGCCACCACTTGTATATTCTAACACATATAATGCTCGCACCAATCTTCCAGGCTTTGCTGGTAGATTGTGTCACTGCCCTAATTTTCCAGAGGAGAAAATGAAATCTCAGAGCCACTCAAGGTCACTAAGTAGTAGACTCTGGGCAGAAAAAGACAAGGATCCAAACTAAGACAAAAAAAAAAAATGGCAGGTTTGGAGAGTGGACAAAGGAGGTGAGACAACCCACCAGAACATACAACCTCTAAGCTTTTTATTTAGTCCAGGAAGCATGTGAGACAGTAATTTGGAAGTTTATAGAACAAAGATGGGAATTTAGAAGCAAAGCAGCATGTCAGATATCAGGATGGTGATGAGAGACAACTGTGAGATGTGCTCACAGGTTTTGACAGTTCCTAGGATATGGGTGAATATAAGGAAAATGGTTTTAGGAGAATAATACCGAGAAATAGATGGATGTGGTTCAGTTTTGAAAAGAAGATGAGAAAGTAGAGACAGCAAATAGACCCGCTGCAGAGTGAGCTCTCTGTGTCCTGTGTCTATGGCTCTTTTAAAACCTAGTGCCAGAAAGGGCATACTATGGAGATGAATTAGCTAAAAGGAAACGGAGGACTTGATATTTGGTTTGGCATGGATAGGAGAAGGCTCCAAGGCAGGGTAGTTTGGATTGCTTAGTGGGAGAGGTGGTTTGCTAGCTCTTAGCTCTTCAGGACAGTTATGATAGCGTAGGGCAGGTACACAGCTGCTACTCTCTGATATCCAAACAGCACAGGTGTCCCTTACAAAGAAAACCTTACATCAAATACTGAATTTAACCAGAGAGAGGAGAAATGTTTGCTTTTAACAGGTACTAGAAAAACCAAAACCTTTCTTCATACTCAAAACTCACTGTCCTCCCTGAAGAAGAAGTGATTCTGGAGTTCAAAAATATCCTCCCCAGGTGGACATATTCAATCCATGTTTGTCCTATGGCTTAGGATGGGTCAATGCAAGGCTCCCTCTAAGAAATTTAGAATTCTGATGCGGAGAGGCTGAGTGCATCATTTCCAGGGATTTGAACTGTGACTGGAGTATAGACACACTTCAGTCCCTGACTTCCCGAAGGCCAACTGTGGTGATTATATTCTTCTCTTGGCATTTGGCTTTCCAGGAGGTTCCTTCTCTTTCATTTCTACAGTAATCCTTTGTTTTCTGGTTACTGCAACTGTAAATGTGATGACAAAATGGATGCGACCTTTCACAGAAGGTTTCAGGTGACAGAGTCCAATAGAAAAGTCACAAGTGGATAAAAGCTCCATGAGATCCACTCTTCCAGAGAGTGCTATGTAGGAAGAGTGTGATTGACAGCAACTGTGTCTCCTCACCTTGAATCTGTTCTCCTGTCTTCTTATATTTCTTAAGGAGACCTACTGTTCTCATTTTTGCTACCATTTGTTTTAGGTGACATTGAGCCTGCCACATCCAGATTCAGGGATGGGCAGGCACTTCATCTGCTTGGCCACTGAAATTGGATCAGGAATAAACACCAAGTGGCTCCTCACAAGTAATTCTGAAATCCTGTTTTTGGTTCTTCTATAAAAGATCAGCCCTCTTTCCATAGGAGACATTAAACTGTGAGTGGTAAGGGTCTGAGTTTCTCGAAATCATGTTCTTCTTTTAGAAAGACATGCCAAGTAGTGGAAAACAGAGCTGGGTGATGAGTGAAAAACTATAGAGGAATTTGTGTTCCTAGATCCAGTAACACCTAAAGCTATCCATGTTTCTTGGGCTTTTCAAGTAATCACATTTTGTTCTTATATTAGAAGTTGTACAAATTTCTATCAATTGCAACTGAAGGAATCCTCAGCACACCATTAACCTTTACCATAAATGATGAATGACATAACTTAGTGGGGGTGATGAACCAACTTTGCCAAGTGAAAAGTACTATCCAAAGAAAAGCAAATTAAAGATTCAGCTAAAATGTCATTGTCAAATTGAAGGGTGTTTTTAGAACTGTCTCCCTTCTGCAAATCTGATGCAATCCCGAGTCAGACACACAGAGGAGGACCAGTACATTGTAGGAATGTGTCTGAAGCACAGAACCTTCTCTCTTCAAACCATGTCGACAAGCAGGAGGGAGAGAGAAGGTATTCTGTTGTCTTGGCAAGCATTAGCGACTAGCTTTGCCCCTAACCTCCATGCTTGTTGTCTGGCACAACATGAAGGATTATTTCTTTCTTCCTCCTTATTCCAATAAGGGAGCATTCCCAGAGCCCTGAGCGCCTAACTCCCCACCTACATTCCCATCTGTGGGCTTAGTGGTAAGCTTTTCTCCCTCACTTAGCAACTTTTTATTTAGAAAATACCTCTTGCCGGAGGTGCCAATATTTTTGGAATCTTCTGCAAACGCCTATGGCCTTGGCAAGTGTGATCATTATATCTTCATCCTACCGTTTCAGCATTTATACCAAGGGTGGCAGGCAACACATTGGTTGGAGAAAATCCACTTTCTGTGATTTTTTTTTTTCATTGAAAGCATCTTTTGGTGAGAAAAATAAATAGACCTTCCACATGACTGCACTTCTAAGTCATGTTGTTTACATAATGAATTAGAGTTTAACTAGAAAATGGGTTTTGTGAATCTTCAAGCTCACAAACTTTTGACCGATTTAGCTAGTTCATCAGCATAACCAGGTTAAGTCTCCCAGGCTACGGATTAGCTTCATTCTCTCTCCTTACAGCTTATATATATATTTGACACATTATGGAAAGAACACCCAGTAATGCGATCTTTGTCAGCTGGATTCCAAATGAATCAAAACTATGAGGAGAACTACTCAATAGAGGTAGTTAAATGTTCAAATAATGTGACAGTGCCATCATCATTTACCCAGGAGACAGTTTCCACGGGTTTCTCAAATGATGTTACTCTGCTTCCAGGAGAGCAGACGACCACAGCCTCTCCAGTAAATTTGAAAGAGAAGTAACAGAGGGCAGAAGATGACATGGAAGTGGGGGATAGAGAGATTACCGAGGGAGGCGGCAAGCATTATCAGTAAACCAGACTGCTCAGTTCCCAAACAAAGCAGTGATTGATAGAGCTGATGATTCTGTGTATTGGTTCAAGTGTTTGGCTGCAAGCAGAGGAACACACACACACACACACAGAGCATGGTGGGGTGATTGTGGGGGTGTCAGGGAGCTCTGTGAACTGCCTGGAGGCTGAGGCTGACAGACAGAAATGTTCAGGAGATTCTTGCATGGGGACTTGCATGGATGGAAGTGAAGGTCCTCAGGAGGATGCTCCATTGACTGCCATGATGTGATCTGGCAAGGACAGGGAAAGCCAGAGCACAGCCTGCATTGTTTTCATATGAGAGAGCATGAATGTGGAGTTTTTCCTTCCAGCCCAATATCACATATAGGTAGACCTTTTCCAATATGTCACTCTAAGGGAGACTCAACAAGAGTCATTTCAGCAGCCTGCACGGATCCATCTTTTAGCTTTTAACTATAAACGACAGAATTCTGCTCCTCGCAGCTTTTATCTCTCCTTCGGCTCCATCACAGCACTGTTTTTTCCTTTAAAATATTCACAGTATGAACTGCTATCAAGGAAACACAAATTTCTTCAAACTTTACCAAGAATATCCGGTAGGTGGATAATGAATGAGTTCTAGAATCTACTGGGTAGCCAGCACCTTTGAATGATAACACAAATCTATTCCTATGGCTTTATTCCTGAATTATAGATGCTTTAGAACGTGCTCCAATATCTTGTGATACTTTGTGGTGTTGACAAAACATATTAGCTACTGCTTTATATATATATATATATATATATATATATATATATATATATATATATCAGAAAGCATATAAATATATGAGAAACATTGGGCTAATTCTCTGCTGGACTTCCAGTACACAATGAAAGTAACCTCTTATTCCTGTTTACTTGTGAATTTTTCATACAAGTGCAGGAAAAAGCTTAATGCTTTCAACTTTTAAGTAGTTTGGAATCTAAACAAATAAGAGTTCCCAAATAAATGCACTGTGTGTGTAGCTTGCTTCCACTTGTTTATTTGTAGTTGTGTACCTCATTAAACCTGACCATGGTTAATCAAGATATCTACTTGGGAAGACTGGCCCTGAAGAGATTTATCAGATAACACAGAGATCTCCAAAGAAGCATAGGCTGAGTGGCTTCAGTTTCCAATGGAAACTACAGGAAGTAGCATCCTCTGACCAGAGTAAATCAAAGATGAGTTCCAGGATGAGTCAGCTTCCAGCCCACAGAATAGCAGACTTCTTTCCAACCTTTTCCTCTGAGTCTCTCCTTTCCTCTTCAGGCTCCCAGCAGTACCCATTTTTCACTGTTTCATCCTGAATGCCCTTCTATCAGATGCCTTTTCAGCTCCTAAACTCTCACAGAAATTGATCTCAACTCTGTTTTGTTCTATTTAATGAAATGAGCACTGGGGTAAGTATTACAGCCAGGAGGACAATTGCATCTCAAATAGAACATGAAACTTCTGTATTTGTTCAGTCTAGTTAGCAAATTGGTCTTAGGCTTTTCTTCCTACTGCTTACTCCAAGTAATGCTGCCCCTTCACTCACTCACTCATTCACTATCTCTCATCCTACCTCTCTCTTTCTCAGTGCTAGAGACACCGTTTTAAACAAGCGATCAAGTGAATCTTTCCGACATTTCTGTCTTCTAGTCAATATATCCATCCAAGCTACATGTGTTACAAGGATAGATATCTTTGAGACAATGGGCATTTGGAAGAGACATGGGCCACATGAATGCAAAGTCACGCAGCACAAAGTTCCTGAAGACAACTGTGAGGTTAGACAGGGCACCGGCAGGGTTGAGTAGCTGGATCGGATTGGTCTATAGGGTGTGTGGTTGTTGAAGAAGTTGGAGAGGTAGCTTTGAGGCCAAAGTAGGTAGAAATACATAAGTCACTGGAGGACACTCAACAGAACTTTAAATATGATTTTATTCTGAGGAATTAGAGATTGTTGAGCAGAGGAGGGAGGTGGTGTGATTTATGTTTCTAAACGATCCTCCCAGTTGCTGTGTGAAGGCTAAATTTAAGGAGGTCAAACTGAGAAGCAGAAAGGCCAGGCGGGGGGCTGGTGGAATATTCCCCAGAGAGAGGCTGGTGCTTGGATAAGGATGGTAATAACGGAAGTGACTAAAAGTGGTTTAATTTAGAATATATTTTTAGGCAGGATTTGCTGATGGAAGTGAAAGAGACAGAGTTAGAGTGGAGGGTGACTCCAGCTGGCACATGGCTCTGGTATTTCCTGAAATAGAGAGCACGTGGGAGCCAGGGAATCAAGGGTTGCTCTGGATAAATTTGAGATGTCTACCAAGCACCCAAGGAGATGTCAAATAGACATTTGAATATGCAAGTCTGGAGTGTGAGGCTGACGTTTTCAGTTTGGAGAGCATCAACCTATAGATGGAATTTCAAGCCACACGACTCGAACATTTCAGGGTTTAGACAGTTTGAATGGTGTCCAAGAGTTGGAGAATAATAATAAAGAAAGAAGTGCAAAGACCAGGGTTGGAGAGAAGGGCAGGACCCACCAAAGGAGTGCCCACTCCTCGAGATCCACTAGGACAGAACGCACACCTAGAAAAAATTACAACTTCAAAATCTCCGACATGCTTCACGTCTGGCTTTATTTCTTTCCTTGTGTCTTTTTAGGTAAGAACTTCCCCCAGAATAAGATGGCTTCTGGACTCTAAGCCACAGTTCACAGTCCAATAGGAAGATAAAAAATATGAAATTATAGCTTTGGGATAAAGAGAAGAGAGAGGTAACTAGGAAGCTTACTTAAAGACAAGGGTAGAATTCACGATATTGGTAACTTTCAACTGAAATATTTGAAAAAAAAGGAATAGAAGTTAGTTGAGGAACTGCGAAAAGTATACTCGAGACAAAAAAGTTTTGACATAGTAGAACAAGATAAATAGAGTTTCTCTCTCTTGTATTCATATATATATATATATATGTGTGTGTGTGTGTATGTATTTCACCATATGCTTTCTGGTTATCTAATAATACATAAATGAATGACAGAATTTAAAAAGTGAGTAAGAGAAAGCAAGTTGGAAAAGAAAGTGACTTCAGTTTAGAGATTAATTTCATTTGCCCGTGAGAAGAGCATATTTTAGTTCAGTCTACTTTAGTGCTCTTTGAATGACGAACATGGCCAGTTTGTCCAGCAGGGAATGTTGGTTTGCATGGGGGGTTGACAACATTTCGTGCTCCCCATTTGCCTGTCTTCACCTCATTAGAATTATGGAAAAGTACAACAGAGGGAGGGGAACTGTTTATAAAATTCAAGTATGTCAGAGTTTGTTAACTTCATCCATATTTGTATACTCTTTATATCCTTTAAATAGAAAACTGCCCAAGGAATTCATTCACTCAATTGCGTAACAGTGTAATTAATCTGAAGTTAAAACTTTTATCAAGTGTGATGCTACTTAATGAAGGAAGAACTACTTTATTGAGGCATTAACATTACTGTGAAATCAATAATTTTATTTTTTGTTTGAGTGCGATAAGTCTGGGAAGAAAATCTGATACAGAAAATTTATCCAGCTAATTGAATAAACTCATTTTAAATGATTTATCTTCTAAAGCCAACTAATAGAGACTAAAGCTGAAAATGCCATTCAGCGATTGCTAAGGGGTAAAAGATGTTTGGGTGGGGAAGGTGCAGACATTTTTAACTCACTCCAGATTTATAGGATATCCAGGAAAGAAGACTGTATTTTCCTAATAACAAGCATAGATTTGTTAGAATCCCAGGTGGCAAGACTTCAATTTATTTGCACGAATGCAGAGTTCAATAATAAAAGACTCAAATTCAGTAGGAGTAAAACTGCCTAATGATTTCAAATATTCCTTGTAGCATATTAATATAACAGGTTTGAATATCTATAATGGAGTCTCTTTCATTTGGGTCTTAAGCGTGTTCTTGAAGCCGCTAACATGGAGTTAGGTGTATGCTGCTCTAAGGAAGAGGAGAGCACTTTAGGTTAAAAGCACTTTTTCTCAGCCTCGGGTAAAAAGCTATTTCAGGATTCTGTTAAAGGCATTCTTTAGTCCTCAGCTTCAGCTTAAAAGTGGCTTTGATGAAAAGTGCTTTGAGGCAGGTAAAGGAGTTTCTAATAACCATCCGTGTTAAGAGCTGGAGACCTGTGTGGCTCTGTGGGGCTGGAACACTGGGTAGTTGGTGGAGGTGTGTGGAATCTATGCCCAGATGCCCACTTCCCAGGGAGCCATTGGGAGCCCTGTGGCTCAGCCCTTATTCTGTGTACAGAAACTGAAAGAACGCTTCCAGGAATTTAACTGGAGAGAAGAGATTATAAGCCATGGCACATACATTTCTGAAAGCATTTTGTCTATCTTGGGCTTCCAAATAGTGTGTGTTTCTCATTTATCTGCTTCTGCTGGAGAAGGAAGCAGTAAATACAGACATTTCTAAAATACCTTTTCTATCCAAACTGGCCCACAGCATTGAATGACTAGGCAGTCAATGGATATGCTGCACATCATTGTCAGGTTTTCTGGGTTCACTGAGCATTCTTTGCACCCAGTGCTTTCCAGCTATGGGGACCCCCTGTGGGGGATCAAAGGGAGAAAGTAACCACACTCCAGTTGGAAGTGTCCACTGAGTAGCACAGGGCTCCCACCCTGGATATCTTCCTGGAAGAGTTGATATCAGTCGGGAAGACCATCAGATCTAAGGAATTTTGAACCTGTGGAGGTCAAAGAGAACATGATCCCCACATACTCCTATACATACGGCTATGACCCAGGACCAGAACTGTATCTTTTGATGACAGAGGCTCAGACACAAGGGAGTGGAGCAAGTTTCTCATCTTGTAAATTTCACAGGTTCAGAGCTGTTGCTTCAGGTCTATGCCAAGCATCTCTAATTCAGGTAGGTTGGGGGTTAAGAGGGTCATTCTGCTTTCTCCATATACAGAAAGGTTTCCAGATCACAATGGGACCCAGGGGGATAGATCACCTATGGAAACCTAGGAGGGTCTGCAGGCTTAGGAGCTCTCTGCAGGGAAGCAGTTAAGTCAGAAGCTGCAGGCAGCACACCAATGCTAATGTGCTGTGTTTGCACACGGCATGGGGTCTGGTGTGAGCAAGAGGAAGATGCAGAGGGGTGCATGCACTGCAGAAGATACTCACTGCTCCCCAGCCACTCTGATAAATTGCTGGGAAATTGAGATTATATGGGAGAGAGTCATTCAGACCTTGCACCAAATCATCTGGGGCCATTGCCATTAGGATTTCATAAGAATTAAGGGAAATTAACTGACAAGCACCTAATATAAACAATTCCATAATGCAGCCTTTTGATGCCTTTCTGTCAGGCTTTTAGTGGAACCAATTTCCCTGGCCGTGCATGTAATTTTCTTGGAGCAAAATCCTTCTAAGTTACGCTGAAAGGTCTGATTTTGCAGGAAGGACTCATTTCTGTGGTCCCAGAATTTACTCTATTCATTGGTCCTTAATAAATATTTGCCAAGCAAATAAAAATAATAAAGATAAATCAATGAATAGAAAAAAATGCCTAAAAGTTTTCCTATAGATTCTTTACTTCAGAACTGTGCAAAGCTCCTCTTACAGATCCCCTTTGCCATAGAAACCCCATTATCATGAAGCCCTCTGTATTTTATCCCAACCAACCAGTTTTCTCGATACCAGGATTTTCTATATTGCACACCGTGAATGTCCCACACACTTCTTTCTCCCCAGACCAAACGCTCAAAGACTCATTCTCTAGACACTGGAATAAAGGAAACATTAATCTCTCTAGCACTTTTTTACTTGTAATTTCCCCACATTTGTGACCTGAATGCTGCTTTAAGCATCTGGCATTTGATATATTATAGCATACTTTTTGCACATTTATCTTCCTTACACACTTCTTGAGGACTTGGATTTATGCAAATCTGTATGCTTCTATAACACGGTGGTGTAAAGAATGCATGTCAGTATGGAATTTGAACAATCAAAACTAAGGCACAAGGAAATGCAAGCATATCTCTTCATCCTCATTGTCAGTAATAAGCTAGGCACATAGAATTTTCAAGATGTTGGCTTTGGTAGTGCAATGTCACAAAATGCACACAATGATTGATCTGCTTTGAAAATTCCAGAATATGTTCTCTGCCATCAGGAAAAAGAATGGCACACAGCAGTAAGACTAGAAGAGCATAAAATTACCACTCACTATTTGTTATAGCAATTACTCTTTATATAATGTAAACAATCCTTAAAAACAGCATTATGTGAAGTGTGTGAGGACAGATCATTTCATCACCTTGCCCAAATTTACAAAACATGTAAGCAGCAGAGACAAAATTAGACTTCAAATCTACTTTAAAACTCAGTGATCTTGATGGTTCTGCAATATACTTTTTTTCCCTCTAAATTAAGAAAAAAAAAAAACAACCACATGAATTTTTTCCAAATAAAATAGAGTTTCTTTTATCTTCACCTTATCACCTCATCATGTGTTCTCCAGCCCCCAAAGACAAATTATTATTCATATATGTAATGCTTTTAAGTGTTTCTGAAATACTTAGCCAGCATGTAAGGCTATGATTTTGTGTCCTGGTCTCACTTTCTCCCAGGAATTAGTTGCATGTTTTCTTAGATGTTATTTCAGCCTGGAAGTTAAGTCTGGTTATACTGTGCAGTAGGCTGGCTGATCTTTCCCAATAGAGGCTACCTAAACTTTGCCTGGTCTTTAGAGAGTATTCCTGGTTTATAATTTATTAATTTATAATTTATGATTTATTAACTTATAATGAATATACATTTTAATCTATAGCATAGATTTCCCCTAGCAGATCTCAGATCAGTATAGAAGGTCCAAGTCTGCTCATGAACCTGAGGGATGGTGATCATGTCCATAGCAACTTCCCAAGGTCACATCTGAGATATAAGGAAGCAGCCACCAAGACTCCATCTTGGCATTTGTTAAGGTCCATGCTGTGGTGACTTAGGGGCAGATAGATGTCTTTGGTTATAATATGGAAGTAAATTCTGCTAAAACTTTACCTCAATGATAAGTCTTTAGAGAGTGTTTTCATCTCAAAATTCCCTAAGGTAATATATATCTCATGTCCAAAAGTATTGTTCACGGAATTATCTTGTCTCTTGTTGCCTGTTTTGGGGCCACAGGCAAGTTTCCTTCTGTGGTGTGATGTTCTGTGGATAGTTCTGGTCAGCTCTCACACTTTAAAAAATATTTTTATTCATTTGCAAGGAGAAAAGAGAGAGAGAGAGAGAGAGAGAGAGAGAGAGAGAGAGAGAGAGAGAGAGAGGGAGAGAGGCATGCTAGGCCTTGCTGACATTACAAACAAACTCCAGATTCATATTCCACTTTTGTGCATCTGAATTTACGTGGAATTTACATGGTAATCAAACCCAGGCCATAAGACTTTGCAAGCAAACACCTTTAACCACTGGGCTATTCCTCCACACTTTGTGGTCAAGTTCAGAACACTTTCTCCACATCGCTGTGGTATCTTGACTCCATCATTCCCTACTTTATTTCATACTTATTTGTCTTTCCTCAAATGTTTAACAGCATCTTCACAACTAATAAGATTTTTCTTCTAGGTGGTTCACTCATCTTACAAATACAATATCTTTCTGATTAAAAGGGTGTGAGGAAAGTATATAGACAAGAATATAGAAAACAAGCGAGAGAATGCGGTATGTCTGCCATCATGGGGAATTCTGTTTTTGATGAGGTAAGGGCTTAACCTTGCTTGTCTTTCTAAAATGTTTCTGACTTCTTCTTCAACAGATAATTATGTGAACAGATTCATAACCAAAATAGGCTCTCACTTCTTCTTTTGACATGATAATTGTTTCTAAAAAACATTAAATGAGGTCCTGTCAAATTCTTTACATAATATTGAATAGTCTTCTATGCTAATTAGTTTTTTTAAGATAAAAAAATTGGAACAGGCTCAAGGCCTCAGTACATTTGAAATGCGGAGTCACATCGTGTTCTGCTGTTCAGAGAACGAATCTAGGAGGGAATGTAGGGGAGTAATAGCTTTTCTGACATTTAGATTATTTGCAATCTCAAGATATTAAGATATTCTCAAGACACTGTTTTCAGACCATCTGCTTTCTGATTTCTCAGCCTCTCGTGTGATAGATTCCTTCATTGTGAGGTTAACTGAGGCCAAGCCTCTTCCGGCTCTATCTTTTCTTTTCCTCCCATGAATTTGAATTATAAGTTCAAAGGGACATGTTAGGAGTGATAGATTCAAGTTAATGGCCCTCACATGTGTTTAACTTGGATGACATCTACTCGAAGAGTTCCCTCCTGTCTAATATGGTTAGATAAGAAAATCATTGAAAAAACTGAAGTGCAACAACTGTTGAAAGAGATTGAAGTTTCTCTTTTCAGTTCGGTTTTCCTCAGGGAATTACATCCCAAGGAAACGTCAGTCTGGTGGCAGGCTCTTCGATGGTTATCGGCTCAGACTGGCACCATCACAAAAGCAGGGGTCCACAGGTGTGGGATTCTCAGGAAGGCATGGAGGTAGGCAATTTTAAGATTCTGTCAGAGTCTACAGGTCAAAATTCAAGAAGTAAATAAATCCATAAAATTTTCTATAAATACTGACTACAATATTCATAATTTGTTTTGCTTCAAAGTCCAATCGATCAACATATTTTGATTTTTTCCCCATGGTTGAGGAGACCTAGAATTCTTCCTTAATATTACCATCAAATATTTCTGAATCTCTTTAATCCATTAATAATTAAAACGAAGTCATTTCTGTATATTCGGTGAGAAGTTAGTAAGCAAAACGATTGTGCTTTGCAAAATGAAGATGTGAAACTGGTACATATTAGTTAGATTTGTATCTCCTCAACAAATCCACATTTACCTATTTCATTATCGACTATTGTTCTCTCAGCCACACAAAGTACTGCTGTCATTTTTAATGGAATTTCAAGGTAAGACAGCAGAGACATTTGAAAATAGAATGATTTTAGGTCCTAGCGTTGCAGAGCAATGTGCCAAACTTTTAGAAAAATATAAATTGAAGAAAGCATGTATTGTAATCATACATTTATTTTTATAAGCTTTATTTTTTTTTACTGAATTCTGTTCTCTATTGGGTCTTTTCCCTAATCTCCTATTTAATTGAGGAAATGCATTTATTTTTATTTTATTTTAATTTTTTGGGTTTTTTTCTAGGTAGAGTCTCACTGTAGCTCAGGCTCACCTATAACTCACTATGTAACCTCAGGGTGTCCTCAGACTAGTGGTGATCTTCCTACCTCTTCCTTCTGAGTGCTGGGATTAAAGGTGTGCACCAGCAGGAAATGCATTTTCATGGAATCGGCTTTGCATGAAGCCTAGCTTATTTGATGAGGGGAGAAAAGCTTTTTCTCTTCCAGGTTCTTCTCTTCTTGTCTGGGAAGAAAGCATTCTGAACAACTACTTTTTAAAGAATGAAACAATAATAACTGTTCCCAGGGGAAGAAAGAGGCAAGGATGAGGCTTTGTTTGACTTCTCTCTGATAAGGCATTTTGGAGCTTTGATTTTTATGACTTGAAGAAAGATACGTACACGACACTTCAACCTTTTTATTATGACAGTTTATGCTTCTTATATAGCTTATTTGACTCAAATACTCAGGAAATAGACACAATTACCACCTCATGGAATGCTACTTAACTTTAAATGTTCCCTACAGATTAGAAGCTGACTGCATCAAACTTTATGATTCTCAAGAATTATTTTTTTTTCCTTAAGCTCCTGAATCTTCCTTTGCTCTTATAAAATTTACACCAAGATTGTTTAGAAATAGGTACAATAGAAAAAAGAAAGAAAAAAATAATTCCCACACTACTAGAGTCTGCTCATGAGTTCCTCTGAGAGAGCTGTGTCCTGTGCCCATGTACACTTTAATCATTCACTCTTTTCAGCTGTTATCAATTTAAAACCAATGAAACTCCCACACTGAGTCCATTTGAGCAGTCAATTTTAATATCTCGAGGCATCTGTAGTTATTCTGAATTGGCTGCAAAAGCAGAACTAACAAGTTAAGCTCTAACCATAAGTCGACATCAGGCTGGTAAACCATACATCAAACAGAGACAGTTAGTCAATACTCCAGTATGAAAAACCAACCAGCATTTTAAAGAAGAGCGATATATTCATAATACGTTTGGCATTCTGGTTTACATTTCTTCCATGATAGCCGAGCGTTCAGCTTTCTAGTCAACAGGGCGGCTCTCAAACTAGCAAAGAAACACATTTGAGGGAAAGCCAGACACTTTTGCAATTTGTGGGTAATATATTTTTATATTTTTAATGAGAATAAAAGGGAGGAGGGAGTGTGTCTTTTGTGAATCAGAACCTAAAATAAGTGTCTTAAGTGGTCACTTTTTCTAGGAAAGCTCAGCCATATGTTCTGGATCTTTGAGCACAGTCTCTGCTTCAAATATTATGTCACTGTCAGGCCATGTGTCTCGATTTTGTTTGGAAAATAAGGTTGTTAGAAATACATCTTTCCCTTCCCAGGAGTGGCTGCAGAGCAGGGCTGGGGGCTCCCCTCCACCGAAGAGGACAATAAGGAAGAAGGGGCTTCCAGTGGGATTAAGGCAGTCATCACTCCATCAAGCCCTTTCCCAATTCTGGGGACTGAGCCCAAGGGAAGCGGGAGTGAAGGGTGTTTATAACATATAGTTGCCTATTCCCAGAACTCTTTTATGTACTTTTATCTTCAAAAAGAAAGGATATATTAAAGGGAAATATCTGAGGAGGAGCAATCCTACACAAAGTTTATGTTTTCAGTTCTGTTGGCCTAGAAAATGCTTTGATAAAACACACTTAGAGCAACAAAGTCAATTTCAAAGAAAGACAAGCTGAGAAGAGATATCCCTCTGTATATTTCAGTTTGCCTGGCATGGGTACACAACCAATTGCGATTATCCAACCTATTGCTTCCCACCCACAGAAAAAAATTACACAATTTGGGGAAAGATCTTTTGCAATATGGAGCTGTTTCCTAATGAATAATTTTTATAGGAGCTGTTCATTTATTTTCCTTTTTTAATATATATTTATTGTCCATAATGAGTTACATTATTTAGTGGGCAAACCATGCGTTGTTATCCCGAATTCCCCAATTCCTCCCCTCCCCATCCCTGATCAGTTGTATATCCTCCTCCGTGGGCTGTCTGTATTAGTCCTTGAATGGTTCTCAGTATGTAGCCCAGGCTGGCCTCAAAATCCTGGGCCAGCCTCTTGTACCAAACTCCTGAGTAGGGGTGTACCACTACATCTGACTTAACAATGGTTAATTTTTAATTCACTAAACAGGTAAGGTAATAAGCCAAAACAAAGATAGTGTTATATGGAACAAAATTGATGTATGCTATTTTTTCTGTCTTGGGAATTTATGGAATATTGTTGATTTATGATGGACATGAATTTGGGAACAAAAATATTTCTAAGCCAAACTGTCAGTGATGGTAAAACATACCCAAAACACTCTTTTAATCTTAGGGTATGTCACAAAGAAATGTTGACATTAATATTTCCTTCCTTGTAGCAGCCTAACACATCTGCTGATTGTGGTCTCTGATGAGATGCTGGTTGTGTGAGCTCTGATATGTATGAGCTTTGAAGACACACTCACTCATCATGCATGTAATATAAACTCATGTCCTGTTCACACCATTCACGAGAAAAGAACAAAACTCCTCTCTCAAATACCATGGGTAATACAGCATGTTTCACTCTGTATAAAACATTTATTTCTATATTTGTTTAATCTCCAGGTCAGGATGAAATTCTCAATTATTTCCCCCGTCTCAAATTGAAATTACAGCCTAGCAACTTAACGAATAGTAAAATAATAGAAACTATGAAGCTGAGAGTTAATATCTAGCACAGGCTTGGGAAATTGTTCATGGGCCACAAGAGTCCTTGGAAAGCTAAAACGACTGGAGCTCTGCCTAGAAAGCTGGGGTCGTGGTCACAAGGGAGCTGTGTGGGACACCTGTGGCCCAGCTGGTATTAGTAATAATGCTCACCTGTATTGAGAGCCTCTGAGCCCTGACAAGAGTCTTTGGTCCTCATCTCCTCTTCTGATCTCCTCAAGGAATGATTTAGGATGTGAAGAGAGGCTTTTGAAAATCTATTTTATTTATTTATTTTTTTATTTTTGAGGTAGGGCCTCTCTTCATCCCAGGTTCACCTGGAATTCACTATGTAGTCTCAGAATGGCCTCAAACTCCCAGCAATCCTCCTACCTCTGCCTCCCAAGTGCTGGGATTAAAGGCGTGTGCCACCATGCCTGTCTTTGTGCTGAGAGGTTTGTAATACTGGCTCTTCTTTTGCCCCTCATCTGAATGGATACCTCCCTCCCCTTTTCTGGACCTCATTTTCTTCCACTGCACCAGAGTTAATCTGCTTTTAATATCTCATAGGAACTGGATCACTTCCTCCCTGGCAACAGGCTTTTAAAAGGCCTAGGCTTAACCTGCTTCCCAGGTGCGCTAACTTGCCCAATATTTCCCCATCTCTCACCGTGTCCTGTATTTTATTATGGAACAAAATCTGGCTATGTGGTACTCTATTACCAACACATTTACTCCCAAGAGCCTTTAAATAACACAAACTGCCTGGGAACTGTTAATGCAAAGAAACCAGGAAGCTTATAGGGCAAGATAAAGAAGCGGAAGGTTGGCTATTAATTTTGGCTAATATTAAATCATGACACAGCTTGCACGTAAAGATCACAGTTCAATTGTGAACCATAAGGAAGTTTGAAGAAGATAAGATTTACAAGATATTTTTAAGCACATTAGTGCATATTCTGGAAGTTGTAAGAGGGCTTCAGGACCAAGTAATGACAGACCCATGCCCTGGTATATAAATCAAAAGACAGTTTTTCTCACACTAACTCTGGAGAAAGCTGGAGTGTGTCTCTCTTCAAAGCTACTCTGCATTAATGCTCTGATGTCTTTTGCTGAAATCGACAATGTGACAATAAGGTTATCCTGTCATACATCAGTTCTATCAAGTTTTTTTTTCAAGATACTTTTAATGATTTCAGTATTCATAAACAGTACTGTCTAGGAAGCTCAAGTCTGATAACTTGAAACTGAGCTTTGAATGAAAGCCATTTCTCAATATAACCGATGATATACTTTACAATACTTTTCTAACTTTTCACAGACATTATATTTTCTAAGACAGAAACCTTAAATATTTAGTTGTGTCTGTGTAAATATCTGTTCAAATGCTCTAGCAATTAGATGGCATTATGTAAGTGAGTGTAGTCAGAACGGATATGATAATACGACAATGTATATATAGCGAGTACCATAATAAGAACTACCTCAAGATAAATATAACCCCAAGTTCTGAATGCACTTTTCTTAAAGCAAGTGCTTTCATTACTTCTGCCTTTTCCAGTCACTGGTCTAAATTGATTTTGCAAACATAAAATAAATACTGAGCCTGATTTCCTGGAAACATTGTGATCAATATTATCTCTGTAAAGCTAAGGGAAGACAAAAGAATGGAAGGAGATGAGAACTATGGAGAAAGGAAAGATGAGAGAGATGTAAGAACAGATGAAGAAAGGAAGACCCAAGAAATGAAAGAAGAAAACAGTTGTTGAATGGCTAAGATGTAACAGATGCTGTGAATGTTTCTTTCCACTCATTATTTAATTTAAACTACATGATGTAAATTAATTGCAGGAGAAAAATCAATGACTACATACTAGGTTACCTAGGTAGTAAATGGGGACATCCGGTGTTCAACCTGCTTCAGAAAATTCTATAGCTGTTTTACATTCTGCTAAAACTTAAGGGAGCCAGGCATGGTGACACACTCCTTTGATCCCAGCACTCAGAAGGCAGAGATGGGAGGATCACAGAGAGTTTGAGGATGAGACCACAGAGTAATTAACAGGTCAGCCTGGACAAGAGCCAGACCCTACCTTGAAAAACAAACAACAAAAATTGAGAATCTTTCAGAATATGAGAAAAATGAAGGTTGGATGAAACCATTCATCTAGATGATTCAACAGTAAATATAGAAGAAACAGTAGCCACTCAGTAGAGCATGTTAACATGTCCACAAAGAAAAGATCACTACAGAGGTGGATGAAAAATCATCATGGTTGAAATCAAGAACAAAGCAGAAGCTTTAGAAATGTTGTGAGCTACATATACTTCCTTGATTATAAAATTCTAAAGACAAAATCTTCAATGATTTTGAGAGAAAATAATTCCAAATAACCATTACTGTACCAGAAGGTAAGGTTATAAGAGTCGAACACACAATTCAGTCTTATAGAAACAATGGAACTTTATACTCTGCTGAACTATTATTGGTCAAAGTTATGGGCATTAGTTGTGGGGATGGCTTGGTGGTCAGGGGTCAGCATAGCATATTAAGGCTCTGGGTTTGATCTCTGGTACAAAAATAAAACAAACAAGCAAACTTGCTCTTTTTTGGGTGTGGTGGTGCAAGGTTGTGATACCAGGACTTGGGAGGTGAAGGAGTTGGTTTCAGATTTCAGGGTGAGGTTGGAGAGATGGCTCAGCGGTTAAGGCACTTGCCTCCAAAACTTAACGAATGGGGTTCCATTCTCCATTACCCATTTAAAGCCAGATGCACAAAGAACTCCATCTGGAGTTCGTCTGCAGTGGCAGGAGGGAACACCTGTTTTCTTTCTCTCTCTCAAATAAATAAATAAATGATAAAAATATCAAAACAAAACAAAACCAATAACAAAACAGTGAGCATACTGAAGGTATTCTGTAGCTGGGATCTCATGTTTTCTAAAAGTCAATGGGTGCTGCATCGTACATTCTGGAACAGTGAAAGGCAGGCACAGGATAATGGTACTGGAAAGAACCAGTCCAAGCTGAAGAGACTCAGTGGGAAAAAGCAGAGACTAGAGAACACCACAGACTAAGAGGATGGACATACTGATGACGTAAGGCCAGGAAAGCACCAGAAAATGAAACTGGTGGTGGAAGCCAGTACAAGAAAGTCAGGATTAAACCGAAGAATTGTGCTGCAAGATGATATCACTTTAACTGAATCACAAAGCAAAAACATTGTCCAGTGTGTGGCCCAGAAGTCACCACACTGCATCTATGGATATGTTAATCCAATCTGGAACACAGCTTGATTTTGTAATAGTTATTTGATCAAAATCATGTTGATTTTTGCTTTTTCATATTTTGAAAATCCGAGAAGCCGTCTTAGAGATATGTTGAAATCAAATTAGATTAAGAAAAGTTTCACATTTGAAAGTTAGACAGGATAGATGATGGCCCAGTCTGTAGTATTTGCTTCCCAAGCATGAGGAACTGAGTTCAGATCCTAAGAATCCACATAAACCCCGGGTCTGGTGGCACTAGGGGAATCCCTGGGGCTCCCTAACTTGCTAGTCTACCCAGATGGTGAAGATAAAGTTCAATGACAGACTCTTTAAAAAAACTACAGTGGATCCGGGCATGGTGACACAAACCCTTAGTCCCAGCACTGGGGAGGAAGAGGGAGGAGGATGGCTGTGAGTTCAAGGCCACCCTGAGACTACAGAGTGACTTCCAGGTCAGCCTGGGCTATAGCGAGACCCCCATCTCAAAAAAACAGAAGAAAATAGAAATAAGGTGGAGAACAATTGAGCAAGAGACAAAATATTGACCTTTGGCCTATACACACATTCTCACACATAGTGCTTTCGTCACCACAAACATATGCCCACAAACAAACACATATTTGCACAGGCACACATACCACACACACATGGATGTGAGAAACAAATGCAAAAAGAACCAGAGGATCATTTTCACCCTGACCAAGGGCATCACCCTTTGAATGCAGTAGGGGTTATGGTGTAGGGAGGAACCCAGGAAGGTGCTGCTTTAATAAATAATCTGCATAAATTTGCTAGCGTGGACTTTCTGATTGCTCACTTTTGCGATGAACCCATAAATGAGAAGCGGGTAAGATAATATAAACTTCACCATATAGAAGTGCAATCAGGGGAGATGGGAGGCACCAGCTGCTACTGCGCATGTGCCCTGGAGGAGTGGTGGGGATAGGCTCGAGAGGCTGGGTAGAGCTGAGCCAAGTTCTTGTCAACCTCAGAAGTATAAACGATTGTCCATGTGCATTAAAGCCCAATACTGCTACATTCAAAACAAGCAGATACTGGCAGGAAGGAAAGAGCCTGCCCGCTAGAGGACAGGGGATGGATAAGGAGCCCACCTCTAAGGACCTTCAACTGGAAACCACAGTGGACTTCTGAGATGGAAACCAGGGGTGGGGCTGGAGTCTTCTGGTTCCAACAAACATTCTGAGGAGTCTTGTGGGGTCTTTCCAAAGGCTCACAGTACAATGCTTAGAGAAAGCGGTGGTATGGCAGTAATTTCAGTTTCTGTAATGCCTCTCAGGCTTTACCCATATTAAGATAAATAAAACTATTTTGTACACATATAAATCCTCTATTATTTGTATACCAGGAAACACTGGTTGTTTCTAAGGAGACAGCAACAAAACACCAAGCAATTGTTATCTTTTCTAAAAACTGTATATCCAAGTATTTCCTATTTATGGATGCCAATGTTATTATTTGAAAGATTAAATAATGTAGTCTGGCTGAAACTAAACTGTCATTGCTTCAGTTCTGAAAACAAGTAGAGGTTATATACAGACTCACTTACCACCTTTAAATGTACCTTCTAACCCCAAACTTACATATGAAATGATTCGTGTTTTGTTTACAGTGTGACACTCAATGGAATAAAGTAACACACTTACAAAGGACTCACCATCCCTTTGGGAGATTTTCTGGGGCATCGGGACAAAAGCACAAAGGCTGTCGCACCCACCTGAGGCAGGAAGGTTTATTCCTTCAGAATAGGATCTGGTGGCTCTTCCTTTAATATGGCAACTCAATGTCCCCTTCTCATTGGCCATATGAAAGGAAGTGCAGCCTCTTCAAATGTCTTTCCAGATGTGATTACATCTTGATCCAGGCTCCAATGATGCCAAAACCCAGGTTTTGAAGAAAAGGTGTGAGTGTATGATATAAGGCTCTTCCCTTTGCAGACGTGACTCTGGTGGTTGTCACCAGGTCTCTGGAGCACAACCCTCTCTGCCCTCAGTGCGGTGTTCAGGGAGAATGTCCCCCAGACCTCTAGGCAGGGAATGAGAGAGTAACACCATGAAAAGTGGATGGTCCCTGGAAGACCCATGTCACAGGACGCACCAACCATGTGCTCATCCGGCTTTGGAAGTGTGAGCCTCTCTCCAGGTCTAGAGATCAGGCTACAGATTATAAATACTTTTGAAATGCATTGCAGATCATCGTCACTTTCTAAATAATTCTTCCTTTTTGGAAGCATTATTTTGCTTGGAGAAATTGGCCATTTAACGACTCATCATTAATTCATTTTATGTGCTTCTTCTAAACTGATTAAAAATTTTGATTTTATTCTTTTTTTTTTTTTACTAAGTCTTTCACTTAAGTGTGATAAGAAATTGAGCTTACGTGATACATTTGACTGTCCAGATACTTTAAAGATTAGTTTAATGCCCTTTCCTGGGCTGATGAAAAAGCTCTCTGAAAAAATCCTTGAGAAAAGTTTAGAGATGAAATTGAAACGAGCCCAGGAAGTGACTTCATTTGCATAACTTGATCTGTATTTGGAAAAAATCTTCTACGGAAGACAACAATGGAAGCTTATCAAATCAGAATTACACATAGATTTTCCGTCGCTCTCCTAATGAGTAGTGACTCACTGGTCAGCTATGGTGAAAACTTGATGGAGCTCCGACGGGGAGATGCACGCAGCAGAGTGTGCTCAGTGCTTCCTCGGCCACGGTGTGAAAACTGCATTAGACATCCTGCCTGTCTCCCCAGACCCTTCCAGAGCGCCCTTGACGTTCATTTGTTCTCCTGCATTTTGATTGGAGCCTGATTCTGCCATTGAATCACAATGCCTTGCATCTTACCAGAGTCACAAACCATTTCACTTTCTGTAAAAATGGATTTGTTTGGGCTACTCATCTGGTTTCATGTCAGGTAGGTAACCTTCACTTGAATCTTTCCAAAAGAATGATATCGAGAAGATGAATTCTAAGGTAGAAATGAAGGTTCTAATATATTATTCCGTGAAGCCGACTTGCACAGTGCTAAATATTCTCTCGAGGGGTGTGTAATCTTCCCCATTGAATAGAGGAGAAAGCGGAGGCTCAAAGACCTTGTGATCAGACAATACTCAACCCAGGCCCCATCAGAAAGCGGACAGGCAGGGCCATTGCTGTAAACAACTCTGGAACAACAGGTGCAGCTGGGGCTGTGCAGGTACCTGAGGTTGGACCATGCTGTTCTAGCAGGTGATCCTTGAGGATACCTTCTCTGCTCCTGGTACAGAGCCCAGATCCTCTGAGGCCAAAAGTAGGTGTTTATTCTGTAAGATCCTGGTGCCAACTTTATATTATGAAAGTTCACACAACTATATATTCCTTAAGCACAGAGCAGAAAATTTAATAAGCACTCCAAGAAGGATGAAATATTCCAATTTTCTTTAGATCTGAGTGTCTTAGGACACAGAGGTATAGTTACTTATCCATTATAGTATAAATATACAATTTATACAGGTACCTTTAATAAGTCCTTTTTCTTGCAGAGTTTTCAGGGAAGGTCTTCGAGTAATAAACTTCTTCAATCTGCTTCGAACTCGGTTTTTGTCGCTCATATCAGAGGCACTATGCTGAAGGCGGAACACTGGAGATTGAAAACAAAGTCAGGTTGTTAGCAAATTTCACTTTATGAAAATAGGAACTTGGAGTCTAGTTAGAGAATGGCTATTTTAATTAACAGCTCAGACCCCTCTGAGACTGAGGTCAGACATCAGTAAACTTGATCTATATGGAAGTAAAGCCCTGCTGCGTTACCACCTTGGAATGAAAAAGGGGGCTGGGTCCATGTAGTCAAAATTCATATTCACTCCCATTTCCCTGTATTTAACATAGTCTTCTCTAGATCTTTTCACCTCTTTGTATCTAAGGTGATGTCACTTTTAACAGGACTTCCCTGTTCAGGCTCTCTCTCCAACATCTGTCATTAGCTTCCCTTCCTCAGATGTAACCATCAAAAATATTTCAAATATTTCTAGACATTTCTAAGTGTGCCCTTGGTGGAGTACAAAATTATTCCCTGTTGAGAATTACTGTATAAACCAACTGCAAAAGTTACGAGGTCTGTTTAAGTTTTCCTTTCTTGCTGGAAGGAGGCTCATTATCACATGGAGAAAATATAAAGGGACTGTGTGTGACAAATCAAGAAAGATCTCCAGCTATATCTCAATGGCAGATGAATAAATCCATGGCGGTCCACCAACTACCTATCATTGGCCACCTATTTGTTACATGAATTGACAACGAAAGTACAGGACACTATTTGAGAGGAGAATAAGTGAGCCTATAGCTTTAAAAAGTTATGATCCATTGTTGCAGACCAGAGCTTTCCGGCTCCTGTGCCTGGAAGAGTGGGATATAGAGGTACTCAGTACTCAGCACTCAGCACTCAGCACTCCAGAGCAGCTGATTCTCTAATATCTATTGGTTTTACATGGTAGGGTCTCGCTCTAGCCAAGGCTGACCTGGAATTCACTATGTAGTCTCAGGGTGGCCTTGAACTCATGGTGATCCTCCTTCCTCAGCCTCCCCAGTGCTGGCATTAAAGGCGTGCACCAGCACAACGGCTTATGTACATATTTTAAAAAATTACTTATTTATTTGGTAGGGAGAGAGAGAGTGGGAGAGAGAGAGTGGGAGAGAGAGAGTGGGAGAGAGAGAGACAGACAGAGATGGAAAAAGAGAGAGAGTGTGGATATGCCAACATCTCCTGCCACTGCAAATGAACTCCAGAAGCATGCACTATTGTGTGCATCTGGTTTTATATGGTGCGATGGTTAAGTTTTGATGTCAACTTGATCTTTTCAAGTAATCTTGGGTGGGTCTCTGAGGATGTTCACAGGAAGGCAGCCTCTCAGTAGGGGGCAGGATGTAAGGAAGCTCGAAGGAGGTAGAAGTAAACATCCTTTCCTGTGAGGGCAGTGCAGGAAGGAAATCCCAGAAACTCAGGAAGCCATTAAGTCTGGGATAGAATTGCAAGACCCCACCCTAGGGCTATATAGAGGTGAAAGAATTCTCTCCTTGCCCTCCTGCCTATTCCCTCTTCCGTGTGTATGGTGTAGGTGATGGATTTTTCTCTTTGCTTGGACCTGTGAAAGAGGACCAGCCTTTTCCATTTTTATGGGACTTACCCTGGATCTGTAACTTAAATAAATACTTTCCTCCCCCAAATTGTGCCTGGTTTGAAGATTCATCCCAGCGGTGTGTGGCTGACTACGCCATATGGGTACAGGGGAATTGAACCCAGACCATGAGGTTTTGCAAGCAAGCACCTTTAACCACTGTGCAATCTCTCCAGCCCTCTTGTGTAGATTGTAACTATGAGTATTCTTATGAATTTCTTGCACAGGCTTAGGCAAGCACTATCAATTCTCTAGGAGGACATAAACAGCTTAAGAGGCCCCGCTATAGACCTGGTATGGTAGCTGGTATGCTAGTCACTAGTGGCTTGGGGCTATCAAACACTTGGAAATACATTTTGTGGCATATGTGGAAGCTAGAATGCTTTGAATATTTTGAGCTAAAATAAATTATTAAAGTTAATTAATCTATTATTAAAACTTGTTTCCTTTTACTTTTTACAATGTGATTACTAGAAGACTTTACATTATACTTAAGGCTCACGTATTTTGGGACAATTTTGCTACGTTATATGAAAAACAAAAATTGGTTAAATATTACAGTCATAGCAATGGTGAAAGTAGCTTTTGTAAATAACATACTTGTATATTTCTAATGCAACATGGTAAGGGATAGAATAGAGAGAGTAAGATCCTGGAGGAAAGATTGGCTTCCGAACATTTTGGAAAGATCACAAATGCCCTTAGAACCCAAGCAAACAAAAATTGCTTTTGCGAGGCCATTAATATTCATGCACGAACGGTTTCAACATCATATGATAGGAAGAATTATCCTGAGGATCTTAATATTCTATGCTTCAATAACATCTTATCAACTTTCTTGGTTCAAGTGTTTCAATGACCATCAGAGTTTAGTGACCACCTTTGATTGAAGCTGTCATCAAAGTCCCAGGTCTGGTTCTTGGTGTATGGAGACTAAGGAATATTGAGCATCCTTCAAAGGAGTATGCCTTCAGAAAAATTTTGGTCTTCTGCCCATCTTTCAAGTTATATGAAATAATTTAAGTACTTACAAGTTTCCAAAGATAATATTTTTCATTTTTCATCTTACTTCAAAATCTTGTCATTTCCTATTGCGAGAGTGTTAAGAGATGCAGGGACAAGGAAAGAATTTTCTTCTGCCATTATAGAACTCATAAATATGATCTGATTAGAAAGTACTTTGCACAGGAACACATGCACAGTATAAATGCTACATTATGAAAATAATTATGCAGTGAGTTATATCTTTCTGAAACCCCTCAGGTATTCTGGTGATAGTGTTCTTCATTAGAGAGAAATATATGTATATTATATTGTTTTCAATACCACCATCTGGCTCCACATGTGAGATATTTCTGTAAGGTGCATTGGCTTTTGAAGGAAATGGAAGCACTTTTCTAAATGCTATATCTGATTCCTTTGTACACATTCTGAGAAAGTTGCAGAACACAGTTTTAACACAGGCAAGCTCTCCACAGTTGCCTGTAACATGACTTTTCTGGCATCAGACTAGAGCATCAACTTCCACTTCCTGAAGACATAAATAACCCTCCTCAGATGACAAGTCAAAGAAAAGGTCTTTGCCGTCATTCATCTCCACGTTTTGTTCGAAGAAGAGTTTGAGAGAAGGTAGTCCATAGATGATTACAAAAAATCCATGGCACACGTTTTATTAACAAAATTATTTTAAAGTGCTATAAATACAAAACAAAAATGTAAGAAATGAAATGTCCATCACTGGGTCCCTGAAAACAGCAGTAAAAGTCTTTGGATAGTGTGGTTTACAAATCTGATTTTAACAGCCAAACTTATAAAACAGTTTACGCTTTTCTGTTGTCAAGGGAGAAAAACTTGCCAAATTGTTCATTTTAAGTAAATACAACATAACCAATTAAGGAAAGTGAAATTTAAACACATGCCTATGATAATCAGGACATAGTTTGCTTCTGATTTCACTACTGATTTTCACAGAGCAGTGTTCCTTCCATTTTCCCACAGCACCCAAGTGACCCCACACATACTTTTAGAAACTTGTAATCACACAGAGCAAATAAAAGGACACTTTACTGGAAAATACACAGTGTGGTACAATAATCCATCATTTATGAAAAATGGAATTCAGCCTTTTCTTTTTCCTCAGAGATTCAACTACTTTTTGAGGGTGAAACTTCCTGCAGTTTAAAGATTTATGCTAAGCCAAAGAGCAGTTTTTTTTCCACTCCCATTTAAAACTTTTGATTTTAAAACGAAAAGAGCTGAAAGAGATATGGTTTGAATTCTAAAGCATTTATTCTGATTAACGTAGAAGACCAGAGGAGTCACTGGTAATTCTACATATTTTTACCTCTTATGTAAGTTAACTAATTTTACTTTTCTGGGTTTTCTAGAATTTACTTACTTTAAAAAAATGTTTTCTTCCTGTCCCCCCTCCCCACACACAGATCTTGATTCTTTTTTTAAAAAGCCAACAGGAATAGACTGATTTTCAAAGACTACAAATCTTGAATAACTATATAATAATTTAGGCATTAGTTTTAAGCATCATTCTTAAACTGTTGAGTAGATGTTAAAGGTGTTCTTTAGCAGGAAGGAGTTGTTTTCCTGGGTGCTGGAAGGTATTAGGACAGTGGGCTTTCTGCACTGACCTTCAGTGTATAGCAGGCGATAGCCCAGCTCAAGTTGTGTACTTGACTTAGCCTTTAGGGTTAAGTGCACTCTGGAGGTAGGAGTACCTCATCGGATTTGGTACTCTTTGAACATTATTTTTCCCAAACTAGCGATGGAGTGGGAGGTCACAAAGTTTGGAAAATGATCACCTACTACTGTGCTATTAAGGCTATGGGAACCACAAAAGAAAACTCCCAAATCTTCCAGAGCCTAACACTTCAGATAATATGATCCAGGGCTGAGCATCTGCCAGAGCTGGTCTTGCTTAGGACTTGATTTTGAAATATTCCTTTCCCCTGCCAAACTGCTGTTCTCGCGGTATTCCCATGTTACAATTACATGCTTTTTATTATTATTATTTGAGCTTGGAAATCTTGGGAGAGCTAAAGCTTTAGGAACATTTCTAAAGGAGACACAGAGCAGCTACCCTTCAGAAACGCTGTTGCAAGCAACTTTGGAGGCTACCTGTTCGCATTTCACTGGTGACATTGGTTAGTTATTGATGGGACAGTTTTGTTAGAAGCCAAGAGTCCTGAGCTCTTCAGTGTCACTGGAGGAAAACATTAGGGCAAAGCTGGCAGCAATGGCCAATCTGCTTACCACCCTGTGGTGTCTGGGGTGGGAAGGCCAAGAGAAATGACAAAATAAGGTTAAGTCAGGCTCTTTATCCAACAGAATCCAAAGCACTTCTCAAACCATCACAAGGATTGCGTAATAAATAGAGGTTTCTTTACTCATATTTTCCAAAACAACTTTCTGGCATTTAGAATTACCCCACACTTTTTTTTCTCCCACCTTCTAAACTACTTACATAAATAAGAGCACCTTACTCATAAATGGTTGAAAATAAAATCAAAGTTTGTTAAATTTCTTTTCAGCCCTTTGTCTGAGTCTTTCCAGGTCATACACATGGGCAAATTCATAAGAGTATAAATAAATACTGATTTTTTCTTTATAGCATGAAGGGTTGGAACCTGAAGAACTTTGCACATTGCTTTCGATGTCAGAGTGGGCCATAGGATTGGACTTAAGGTACTATTTGTCATTTAATGTGTCTTTTTAAAAACATGCTCAATGTAAAGAGAGGTCACAATTTCAACTCCCAACACGTCAGAGAAACTAAGTTATTGAGACTTTAAGTAACTTACTCAAGACACAAATCATGATTAAATCTGGACATAACTGAAAGAGCTAATGCTGGGAGTTTTAACAGCAAAGCTTTGTTTTAACCACTCAATTTCCCTTACGCATTTCAGAAATTAAAAAAAAAAACAGACAATTTGATTCATAACAGAAGGGTTGCACACATTATACTTTCAATGATTCATGTTTGTGCTACCTACTCTCTTGTGGAGAAGTGAGAATTCATATAAGAAAAAATGCTTACTTTTAGAATAAATTATCTAGTTAAATAGTCAAGTCTGACTACATTTTTACATTTTAGTATTAATAAAAAGCTGGAAAACTACTATTATTCAATCACATGGGAATTCCATTGGTACTTTTGCTATCATAAATGTATCCAGGTCTTCTACTTCAAATTAATTCATCTGTCTATGATGCAAATTATTTATTGTTTTTTTGTGTATAGACAACTATTTTCATTTTACTACTAATGCATTTTAGACATGGTTATGTTGATAATGTATTTTTATAAGGTAAGGGAAGACATTTTACTTAAAATCTTAATTATAACTTTAGTGAAGTTTTGATCACTTATTTTATGTATTTGAAGCAGAGAAATAGAGATAGAAGAGAGACAGACAGAGAGAATAGACACACCAGGGGCTCCAGCCACTTCAAACAGACTTTAGATGCATGCACCACTTTTTGCATCTGGCTTTATGTGGGTACTAGGGAATCAAACTCAGGTTGTTAGGCTCTGCAGGCAAGCACCACCGCTGAGCCATCTCTCCAGCCCAGTTTTAGTGAAATTTTAAGCTGAATATTGAACATTTTAATGATGATGGTAATCACTTCAGTACTGTACAATGAATATGACGCATGTCATCCCAAAATGCAACCTTCTTTCCACTGTAGATGTATTAGGTTTCTTTTTATGATTCAGAGTTCAAAAAGATCTTTATCTCACTGGTTAAAGATATAATTCAGTTTTAGAGAAACAAAGAAAGAAGAGAACCTATAGCTAAATAAAACATCCTTCCCTGAAACAGCCTGTTGCCAGGGAGGATGTAAAGATTCAGATCATTAAGACATTTCTACTGACTAGGTATTTGATCCTGGGTTCATATGACTTGATATAGCAACAGTGAAACTGTGTCACTTGACAGCCACTCAAAATTTGGTCAAATTTACTAATTAATTAACTGGTTCCTGAGCTTTAAAAGCAGCTGCTGATTTTGAAAGGTTAAATTACAATAACTAAGTACATATATAAATAAAAAAAAAGCTGGGTATGGTGGCTCACACCTTTAATCCCAGCACTAGGGAAACTGAGGTAGGAGGATTTCCATGAAGTGGAGACCAGCCTAGGCTGCAGAGTGAGGTCAGAGTGAGACCTGGCCTCAGGGGAAAAAAAAGAAAAGAAAAGGGGCATCAGTCCAGATGAAGTCATTATGAAGAGGTGCATTAAATGTAGGAATGACAGAAAACAGGCCACAGTCAACTCAAACCCAAAGAACCTTATAGAGGATGTGGATATCCATCCCAACATCCTAAGTGCTGTGTGGAAATGGCAATACCTCAGTATGGACCTGGACACTTGGACCTCCGGGCATAGTAAGTGAGGCTGGATGCCATGAATATTTCAGTGCCAACTCACTCAGACTCTAGAAGCTACCTAGCAGGTTTAAGTTGTCTTACCATATACAGGTTTGGAGTGAGATCTTCCAGAACATACAGTGTGCGTGTGTTAGTTTGTACACTCAAGAAATGAGAAAGGGGGTGAGCATGGATTCATACTGCAGGTCTGTGTGACATTGAAGCTGTTTTTTTTTTTAATTTCTAAATTCCTCACCCTATAATCAGTACAACGTAGCTGTAGAATGGAGTATGCTCAGACCAAAAGAACATCCTACAATGTACCCTTACATTTTTCAAGCATAAATTTTGAGCCAGAACAAAAAAAAATGAGTGATTGGCACAGATAGTTTGAGGATTGTCTTAAATTAAATAATCATTAGGTAAGAGGAAATTGTTCAAGTGCTTAGATTATAAGGAAAGTAAATGCATATTAACAAATACATATAGTATTAGTTACCTAAAATAGTCTCAATGTCCCCTTTGACCTTCCAAACTGGTTATCTTCATGTATCTATTATTACAAAGAACCAGTGTCTTTGGAGTGTGGCTAAATGTCAAGGAACTTGCTAAGCAAGGTGATCTCACTTAATCCTCCTGACACTCAACATGGTAGGTTCTGTTCTTATTGCTCATTCTTCAAATTAAGAATTTGAGATTCTGAGAGGTTATGCTATGTAGCAAACAAGTGACAAAGCCAGGGGAGGGGCTGTTTGAGTCATGCAGCTATGTTTGCGTCTATTTTTGTCATGCTCTTTATGTGTCTAAAGACATAGAGAGATGGCCGTCCCCTCCCTGTCATACTCTCATACTTCCAACTTAAGGTCTTAAGTCATCTACTTTATGTGGGCTGCTTACAGAAACTTCAGTGTGGTGATATGGATCATTGCACTGAGGAGAAAGTGAGTTGCCTTAGAAGAGATGAGCGGATCACTGGGCAGCAAGGAATGGGTCAGCAGGAGCTGAAAGGTGAGAAGAACCCTAATGCAATGCCTTCCATGTGAGTGCCATTAGAAACTCCAACAAGTATACAGTTTTCCGACCCATTTCTTCACTCTTATACTATGGGATGTTGAACTTCAACTCATCACTTAGCATGGTATCTTACTAAAACTCTGTGCATTTCTGTGTCTCTATGCCTCCATCGTTCAAGGGAGGCTTAGTTGGATTTGTGTGGGTATTCCCTAAGTGCTAACAGTGACTGTTAATGATAAGGTCATGATCAATGCCCGAGTCAACATCATCACAGCATTCTTAGAGAGTAAACAGAACAGGTACAAATACATATACATACACATACATACATATGTACATATGTACACATTTCAGTGAACCTTTCTTTGTCTCTCAATTAAGAAAAAAAATCTTGTATGCAATTCCAATAATTACCTGTGATTCATTTCTGCAGGTAGAGTGTATTCCAGAGGACTTTGCACATGTGTGAAATCCACTGGATTTTGAAGAACTCTCCATTAAAGACTTTCTGAACTGTGACAATGGATATTGACAGTACTTGTCAGACTAAACCACTATTGATTGGCTCACATCATGTGTATAGCAAAACCAATTTCTTTCAAGTGCTTCTTCCTAACCGAAATACATTATTGCAGCCTTCCTCTGTTTATTATGACACCCGGGCTCATCGCATGTAACACATCCAGCCAAAGGGATTCCCAATGAATGCAGCAGCAAAAGGCCACGCAGACAGAAGTGAAGGCACTTAGCAATCCAAATACTCTTGGACCATAAGTTGCTATTCCCTTGGAAAGATTGATTCCCTGCAGACTTTGTTTTTATTTTACAATCCTCGTGAATAGGGAAGGATCATGGACTAAGAGAGCTTTGTTATTATTTAGTGACCCTGTGACTCTCATGGTTTCTACTCTGAAAGAAACTATGCTAAATATTGTGTATATGTTAGAGTTGTGGGAAAGAAAGTGTTTATGTTTGGGTCAGGGCTCTTCTGGTCACTCACTCACACACACACACACACACACACACACACACACACACGGATGGGGGGAGAGAAATGTGTCTTTTCTCAAACCTTAGAACGTTTTTTCCACTGAGTGACTTAGGCCAACATTGGGCATGTGCTCCATATTGGACAGTTTCATTGTAAATTCGAATTTGCATTCTGCCTTTGTTCCCCAGAGGACATATTTCTTACTGAAAAAAATACTGTTCTGTAACAAAAAGCAGTTCTCACAATACTTCTATTAAGTGGGAAGCCTTTCAGAGGGCTTTTTGTTTTTACATGAAAAAATTATGACTAAGTAAAATCCAAAAATGTCCCTTCCACAAGCACCTATTGGTCATGGCGTACGATTTCTGCGGTGGACCTGAGGTTTCCCAGAGCCCAAAGAACCTTCAGACTTTTAAGAAGCACATTATTCCCTTATTAAGTGTATCTAATTATGGATAATAAAATTAAAAAAAGAATCCCAGTTTACAGCATGCAAACACCTCAAAAAGTATGCTTTTCCTAAATTTTGGGGTACTTCTCAAAGTATTCCTGAAATTGCCATCCTTGTGAAAAAAAAAAGAAAAAAAAAGCTGATGGTCTATTCCCATGACTTTGATGATGAAAATAGGGTAGGCTTTTGAGTGACTCTGCAAACTCTGATTAAATCTGGGGTGCTGGTGACAGCTTTTCTCCTAGCCTCAGCATGCCTGGAAATTGAACGAAGAAAGAAATCTCTGAGAACATTTGACACATTTAAGCTGAGCAAAACCTGTCATTCTCTAAAGCCCCTTTAAAGCCAGGGAGTCCAGGTTTACTTGAGCCCTCCTAACAGGGACTTCTCCTCTGATAAGAAATCCTTCTCCAGGGATGCCTGCTGCAGCTCACCGGTGGTCACGCTGAGCTCTGGGACCTTGGTCTTCCTTGGGCTTGGCCCCTTCCTGGTGGTCAGGTCACCCCCACATTCCCCAGCACTGAGACAGGCGCCTGGCCTTGGGCCCGAGCTCTTGGCCTGCTCTGTCCTGGGAAAGGTCTGTTGTCAGTCGTGGTGGCCTCCCTTGCCTTGGCCTTCCTGAAAATAGATTTGTTGGGAACCACATTCCGACCTAAGCTTCAAAGCTAGTTGCTCCAAAATGTGCTTGCAAAGCACCAGGTCTACCTCCACTGCAAGGTAATTGAAAAGGCAAAGGGTGCACAGAGCACATCTGAGGTCACAGTGTGCAGTCCACAGTGTGTCCTCGGAATGCTGACAGACAGCTGCAGTTTGCAGCTGGAAGGAGCTCACTCTAAGACTTGGCTCTCATGCGGTGATCATAATTCATAACATACATTTATTTTGAAGGAGGGCAAGAAAAGGCCCAGAAAGATGCACAGCGTTTGACATGTGATGTGCCCAGGATATAGGATTTTGTCATCAGTGTTGAAATTCCTGGGTATGGCAGGGGTGAGGGTTCCTGTATGGAGACCCAGGTCACCGTATCTGTGACAAATGAAACTTCTTTCTGCTTTCTAGCCACCCTTCAGATTTAATCTTTCTTCCATTAAGAAATCAGGATGGAAGATTTACTTTCTGCCAAAATCAGAGTGTTATCCCAAATATTCTATTTATCTTTCAAAATGAGTTAGTCATAATCTAATTGCCAAGATTTTAAATTTTCTTAACTTTTTTCTGTTTCTGACCATCAGATAACCCTATTCCTGGGTTGGCTTCTCAGCATCATGAAATGTTAAATCTGGAAAGAAGTTACAAGAACTAAAGTGTCAACGCTCCCAGCTTTTGAGATGAGGAAAACACTCAGATTGTTAAACCACTAGCCCAAGGCCACATAGTAAAAAGTCTTCAATCTGAACTTCATAACCACTATTGTTGGTTACTTTGTCAACGCCTCCCTATTTGTCTCTAATCCCAGATTTACTTTAATAGAAAAATGGTTCTTAAATCCAGAAGAATGTTCCAGAGGAGCCAGGTCTGTTACAGCTTGAGGGGCCCAGTTCTTCCAGTCACCAGGAATTTTGGATCTGAATCTTTATTCAATAATTCCCATCAATTCACTCTGCTTTATTTGTGTATAACATGGAAATACATTTAGATTTACATGTATAATTATGCATAATAATATGAAAAACTACATGCCCAAGGGGGTTACAGTAGCTTCTTTTTGAAATGTCGCCCTGCTAAGTGTTTTGCTATGATCCTTTTTCTCATTTTTTGGTAACCTAAAAATCTGTAATAGATTATTCTTATTATTTGGGGTTTTCAGCCTTCCCTTTCCTGGGGGGAGAGAACACCATTGCAGAATGCCAGGATACTCCTGCAGATGTAGATGCCGATGGGAAGAACACTTTCCTGGATATCCTTACCATGTGTTTCTGTCTACGCTGGGAAGGAATACTTAGGATTGAGCTATGGATGGGAGACTATATTTTGCCAAGTTTCAAGCCCTATGAAATTCCCACTTTGCACTATTGAACAAGCTGCATGTAGTCTCGGTCCCTTGCAAGACTGTGTACTCTTGACGAAATGAAACTTCTGGTCTTGGAGTGTGTGTGGGGGGAATGTCTTTTATTTTAAAGGTCTCCAGAAGCTTCTTGAGCCTTTAAGTACCTCTTACATAAAGCAACACAGTGATGATTTAAGACCAGAGAAATTGGAAATGCATGGATTAAATGACCTTTAAAATACACATAGGTTTAAAATCGAAAGAAAAATGCACTTAGCAAAAGAGCATTTGGGATTCATTTCTGAAATCTGGTTGGACACATTAAGCAAACTCAAAATGAGGCAGCACACACATCCTCATTTTGACTTAAAGATCTATTTTAAATAACACAACAGATGTAGTCATCAGCATTTATTCCAACAGGGACATTGTGAATGGTGAGAAAGACACGGCAAGACTTGAGTGATAACGAGAACCACTGTCATTGCTATCTCTTCATCCTTCAACTGTCAAAGCAGAAGCAAGCGTGTAAGAGATACATCCTGGCAGGGTCTGTCACCCTCCCCCTTCCTGTGAAGCAAAAACATTTGTTAGGAACTGTCCACCGGGAGATAGCTCCTATTAATCACCAGAAGAGAAGTTTAGCTGTTTGCACTTTGAGACAGAATGAAAAGTCAAGTCCTACCTGTGGACATTAGCATGAAAACATCCCAACAGCACCAGGGTATATTGGCTCAAGAGAGCAGAGGGAAGCAGGGTGTGGAATCATGGGTGGACCATTGCCAGGGGAAATTGAACTTAATTGTCACATTGAACTTAGTTGTCGCATCGTGAAAAATAGCCAGCTGAGAATTATTTTCGGTCACTTGAAAGTTTGGAGAAGACATTTCTTTTGCCAGTTTTGGATGGCACTGGGGTACCTGTAGTGGAGGCTGAAGGTGGATGGAGACATTATCTCATGGGACAGTTGAAAGGGCATTGGTGCCCCCTGAACTCTTCCAGGCCTGGAACATTGTTTATGCTTAGAATGGGTAGTAACTGCAGACCCTGAGCCCTGCGTGTAGGGAAAGCACACATGATCCCTTGTGTTGGGATCTGACATCACATTTCAGTTCTGCTGCTTTGACAGTGCCTGACTTTAGGTCCTCGGATTCCAGTTTCTGCATCTTGGTGCTGGGCTGCGAGGACTAAATACTATGTGACATAAAATCGCAGTGTTGCACAGGTGCCCGAGTAGATGACCACCTTCATCCTCCTCCCTCCCCTCCTCCTTTTCATCATCTTCACCATTTATATCTTACATCACTGTGTGCCTCCAGACTCCGTATAATATGGCTTAAATAGAAATGGCCTTTGGACTTTGGGTGATGATAATTAAAGATAATCATGCTGACATGTCTATCTAAGGCAGTGTGGATAATTTTTTTAAAAACTTGAAATTTGTATATGAAATTAAACTAAGCCTATTACTAAGAGATGTCAGTAGAAAGTGATGTCTACATTGAAGAAGGAGAGTTCCAGAAAGCATTGAGCCAGAGTCTGTTTTCTTGTGCACTTGGTATACTGCAAAGCCAATTCTCCAGCTGCCGCATGTGTATTAAGTGTACCTTTGGGGGCAAAAGTCACCCAAGTGGATGCGTGGTGGAATTTATGACCAACAGTACTTTTGATAATAATGATAACTTATGAATACATACTTAAAATATTTTATGCCTTAATTTAGGGTTGAAATATCATGTCTACCTAATCAGAAATGGCAGGGCTCTGACAAAAATGCCAGCAATGTTACTGAGCATGGTACCTGTTACCAACACCGGATCTAAAGCAAATCCATGTTCTGCAGCCCTTGGTGAAACAAAATGAGGGCTTTAGTAATCATGACTAGAACACATTTTATATAGTGATATTTTTAATGCTTGGTTAATTGTGGGTGAATGTCATTTTGGGGAGAAATTGAACTTGGAAGGAGCTGTATTGTGGACAGTGTCATGGTGGCAGGGGCAGTGAAGGGGGTCAGTGGAGTGGAGTGGCCTTTTTGCTTTGTTAATGGCTGAAATAGAATCATATTCAGCAATTTCAAGCTCAGCTCGGACCAGTCATTTCTCATAGCTTCTCTTTTTTGCTTAAAAATGCAAGTTCCACTTGTTTAGGTTGCTCTCTATTCCTTTCCTCATTTTGTTTTTAAGTTGTTCAACACTATAATTTAATTAATATCTATTTTACATATTTTTTGTCCACCATTAATATCTTAGCTTCACTAAAGGGAAGATTTAGCCTGTTTTTTATTAGTTAATTTTTGTGTCATTCCCTAAGGATACAAAACTGAGGTGTTGTGCATGAAAGCTCTTTATTCCTTATTTGAAATATTCCTAAAATTTATTGATAAAATCTCTTTTCTAAGGAAAAGACCTTCATACACTATTTCATGAAGAAGGTAAATGATGGTTGGCTATTATCATTAAGTGACAGTCTGTGTTTATAGCTACAGAACATCTGGGTTCTCAAACCGTTTTATTCAAACCTTCAGAATGTAGAACAGTGTAGCATTATCTGCTCATTCACAGATTTGAAGAATCATACTGTTACCTTTAACTTAGACAAAAATAGAATATATTTATAAATAGAATATATTTAAAAATAGAATATATATATATTTTCAAAAGCTCTTTTAAGGACATTTTCAATAATGCAATGATATATTCCAATAATTCCAGGCGGGTTTATTGGTTGAATAGTATATGAAGGTAAAAGTTGTAGAGAGGGTTGGGGAGATGGCACAGTGATTAAGTGTATTACTTGCAAAGTCTGATTGCCTGGGTTCGATTTCCCAGTACCCATGTAAAGCCAGATGCATAAAGTGGTACATGTGTGCCCTGGCACACCCATTCTTCTCTCTCTCTCTCTCTCTCTCTCTCTCTCTCCTTGCAAACAAATGAAAAAAAAGTTAGTTGCAATGTTAGTATTCCTGAGTGACTTTTGATTACAATGGTAAAGATGTAGTGGGCCATAAAAGAAAAACCCCAAAACAAGGAGTGAGGAGGGGAGAGACAGGAAAAGGATGAAAAAGACAACCTGATTTTTGGAGAGACTAGCTCAGCTTGTGGTTGAGGATACACAACCCCCAGACCAGCAGCAATGTCTAGGGAAAATAGAATGTAAACAACATACAAAATTTAAAGTTTTCTAGTAGCCACATTAAAAATATAGTCAAAAAGAACCAGAGAACATTAATTTTAATATTATGTTTTATTTAATGTACTCAAAGAATTATTCCCACATGGAACTAATATCAAAATTCTTGAGGTATTTTATTTTTTT
>PVHP010006850.1:0-58917 GCA_004024765.1 Zapus hudsonius | reverse complement strand
GGCTCGAGTTCTAACTCTTGATTGCTACTGTCTCAACAATACAATTGACTCTTAGATAAATAATAATGGTCAGAGAGCAAGTTCTTACTCAGGATTTTTAGTTGCTGCTTACAGAGCTTATGGTCTGTGTTGGCCAGAGCACTCAGCGCTTACCTATAGCTTCTTCCTCATTGGCCATGCAGACCTGGCAGTTTGAATAAGTCCAAGGCTAGAGCAATAAGGTGCATCGAGATGGACACAAACAGCTCCCTAGGTGGGTGGGTGCTGAGGATTCACCAGCCATCTGAGACTTGACCTGCTTGTACAGATGTTCTAGCAACGACGTCACTCTCCTTCACTTTAAGGGAAAACAATAGCAAAACAAACACTAACTGCATTACCATTTTCTGGATTTATTTGCTGGTTTGTCCATTCTCTAATTTCCTTATTTCTTATCCAGTGGTGTCTTCATTGGGTTTCCATTAACCATCTGTAGCAGCTGCACATAGCGGATTCTCTGAGTCTGATCACTCCTGTCGGTCTGACTACAGCCTGCTCACACCGCCGTCTGTCTCAGTGATAATTAAGACCCTGTGATTTAAGAGGGTTAAGGAGAGGGTTGTGACTCCCACCATCCAATTTCTCCTCAAAGAGACACTTGTTCTGCTTTGTTTATTTTTATGTGGCCTTGCTGGTCATGTGTTAAATTCGGCCCACGCCATTCAACCAGCTTCATGATTAGCAAGGGGATACTTGTATTTGGGAGCACCCCAATACTACAGAGCAGAGGAATCCAAGGTCACGTAAGAGTTCAATCCTTGTGTAATAATAAACCCGATTACAGTAGATAAATAATCATTCCTTGAGATTTGCATTACAGAGCAATTTCAGAAAGCTTATCTATTCTTCCACAAACTTTAGGCACAGGCACTACTATGCCAATTTCATAAATGAAGAAGAAATGACTTATCTAAGGTCCCAGCACCATGGAGAGGGGTTACCGCTGGACCTCTTGGGACAGACTTTCAACATAATGTTTTCTTCCTCTCTTTTCATTTTCTTCCCCAGTAAGTTCTGCCTTCCAGCCCCCCCCCAGGGAAAGTCGTCCTTCTTGCTCAGATTTCTTGCTCTCAAAAGGTTTCATTTCCTATCAAAGTGAGCACACATGGCAGCCAACCTGGACCCCAGGACAAAGAAGCCCACCAATTCGCCCTTTGTACCACTTGGTTTAAGGCAGTATTCTACTTAACAAGTGTGACTTGACCCCAAGGGCTCATTCGAACCTGGCTGTTCTCCAAGACCAGGAATCTTGTCAGTGTGATCTGGAAGAGGAACGTTCCATAGAAAAGCCCTTAGGACCTGCTGATGTCTCGACAGTCTGGAAGAGCAATTGTCACTGGATGGCATGAGTCTCCATCATGAGCCGCAGAAGGTCCAAGCTGTGGAACATCTCTTTTGAATAAACCCTTGGCGGTAGAGGTCAGGGGCTGGAGTCCTTAGCCAGGAATTCCAGCTTTGTCTTGGAGCAGGATCCCATGAAGATATGTACGTCCTGCCAGTATCTTTTTTTTTGTGTACACGCATGTGATTTATTGTATAGTCAAATTCTAGTGTATACAGTTTTGTATGTTTTTCAACATGTTTGGGGAAGTGAAGGTGGGTCTTCCCACCTCAATTCACCTAATCAATTTAATCCCTCACAGGCCAGCCCAAAAGCTGCTGTCCTAGATGATTCTAGATCTCATCAAGTTACAATCAATATAAACCATCCCAGTGGGGCAAGCCTGTAATCCCAACACTTGGAAGGTGGGGACAAGAAGATCAGGAGCTCCATGTCCCAAAAAAAAGCAAAACCAAAAACAAACAAAACGAAACAAAAATCCCTGTCTTTTAAAGGCTGAAACAGATTTCATCATTCAATAGATGATAATTTATCCAATAAGTGGTATATAATAATTATCATTTAGAATGTTTTCCCTTTTTAAAATATTTTTTATTTGTTTGCAAACAGAGAGAAACAGAGAGAGAGAGAGAGAGAGAGAGAGAGAGAGAGAGAGAGAGAGAGAGAGAGAGAAAGACAGAGAAAAAGGGCACACCAGGGCCTCCAGCTGCTACAAACAAATTTCAGAAGCATGCACCACCTTGTGGATCTGGCTTTAGGTGGGTACTGGGGAATAAAATCTAGGTCATTAAGCTTTGCAGGCAAGCACCTTAACCACTGAAAAATCTCTCCAGCCCAAAGATTTCCCTTTTTTAAAAAAAAAATATTTTTGTACATAAAATGTCTTCATCGTTCTCATTCTTTTAGGATAAGTTTACACACCACAGAAAAGAATACTTTTTATAGATATTTGATTTAAAAATCCCATAACTGCATTCTAGAAATTATGCAAATAAATTTATTTATTGATTTGCAAGCAGAGAGAGATAAAAGAGAGATCAACAGAAAGAATGGGCACACCAGGGTCTCCAGCCCCTGCAAATGAACTCCAGGTGCATGCACCACTTTGTGCATCTGGCTTTACGTGGGTGCTGGGGAACTAAACTCTGATCATTAGGCATTACAGGCAAGATTCTTAACTGCTGAGCCATCTCTCCAGCCCACATTACCAGATTTTGAATGTTGTTATTTTTCAAGTTATTATTTCAGTAGGTTTTAAGTGATATCTCAAGAATATTTTGAGTATTTGAAAATTATTAATATTTTTCTAATCTCGAATTTTCTAATTTTGCTAGTTGTTTATATTGCCTTTGCTCACTTTATATACATCCTTTTCTGAAGTATGTGTAGCAAATGCTTTCCATCTGATTTTTAAAATAATACTGCACTGATTTCTTTTGAACTTGGCTTTCTTCTTTGTATTTCTTTGGGTGGATGTATGTGTATGGGTGCAGAAGTACCCTGCTTTGCATGTGGAGGCGAGAGGATGAGCGTGGGGTGTTGATCCTCCTCTTCTGCCTTCTTTGAAAGACAGGTCTCTCTTGGTCTTTGCTTCTGGGAAGGCCAGTCTAGCCGGCATGAGAGCTTTGGGATTTTCCTAGCTCTGGCTCCCATCGCTATAGGTATGCTGGGATTAGAGACACATGTGCTTTGAATCCAGCTTTAGGTCTAGTTTTGGGTGCTTGGGATTGAACTTGGCCCAGCAAGTTTGTGGAACAAACCCCTTTAACGGCTCCCCAGCTCCGGCTTTCTTTTTTTTTTTTCCTTCTTTTTTTAATTGACCATAATGAGTTACATTATTTAATGGGCAAACAATGAGTTGTTACCCCCAGTTCCCCAATACCCCTCTTCCCCATTCCCAATCGGCTGGATATCCTCCTTCGTGGGCCGTCTAGATCAGTCCTTGTGGCATCTACTACTCCCTTTGACTCCTCTATCCAGAAAATCTTTTGCAACTCAGAGCACTGACAAATTTTTATCTCAGTATTTTCAAATTTGACTTCATTTAAAATTTGCTCTTTCATACATCTGGTTTTATTTTGATACATAGTGTGCAAAGCAATACTTTGGTTTTCTTTGTTTGCACATATCCAGATTTTGCAACAGATTTGCATGGTTTGAATGTTGATATTAGTTTTTAAACAAGAGTAAGAAAAGACTTGGTGCCAAAGGGATCCCTTCACAAATCTGGCAGAGCCCGAAGGTCTGTTGAATGTGTACCCACACAGGGGTTAGAATAAATTAATGATTAACAACACCTGGGTGGCCTCCAGCCTATCCCCCCCCTTTGTTATATATAAGGGGGTCTCCTTGTACAGACCCAGAGTTACGTCACAGCATCAAAACCTCAGATATCTCGGGAGATGACAAGCTTTGAGGCACAGTAGACAAGGGACTCTGGGAAGGAAAGGGAAGTACACCTGTCTTCCAGATATATGTGGGCTGTATGTGCTCCCTGAATTCTTTCCTTCTATCCACATGCATAATGCTAGCATCTCACCTGCAATGTTGTATTATAATTTCTCCCTCTTTGCTAGGCATGGTGCCTCACAATGTAACCCGTGCACTTGGGAGCCTGAGGGAGAGAAGGTTTGCCATAAGTTTGAGGCTAGCCTGGGCTATATAGAAACTACCAGGCCAGCCAGGGCTACACAGCAAGACCCCGACTTAAAAATAGCTCCTTATGTGTGTGTTTTTTTCTTCCTCTTTATTTTACTCCTTGGTTCAAAAAGAAAAAGCTGATGGAGATATAACAACTTCAGTGAACCTTAGCAATACAATTCCATGAGTTTGGGTTAATACCTCAAACAAGTCATAAAAATCTTTTCCCATCATACTAGGGAAAGTCTGATTTTTGGTACCCACTAACCAGCTTTATCTATCTTGAACTTCATAGTTGAATATTTAAGTGCATATTCTTTTGTGTCTGTCTACTTTTAATCTATATATTTATTTCAGAGATTCATTCATCTATGTTCCTTTTCCCTGTTGCTGAGTAAATTCCAGCATGGCCACTTCCACATTCATTTGCCTTGACGCCTTTATCAAAGATCATTTTCTTGTAATTGTGGGGGTTTTCTGTTTCATTTGTCTAGTTAACTCTTGTGTCAGTGAACTCCTCGTTGCTGGGAAAAAATACTCTACCAGAAGCAGCTTAAGGAAGAAAAGGGTTTATTTACCTTCAGGTTACAGTTTTGAGGGGAAGTTAGTGGGGAGCATGGGGAAGAAGTGGAGAATCCGTGTTACATTGTCACACCAGCAGGGAGAAAGTAGCAAGAGCCAAATCCTGAATGCTCAGCTAGTTTTCTTCCTTTTTATAGACTTCAGGAACCCAGCCCTTGGGATGGTGCAGCCCACAGTGAGGCTGTGTCCTCCAACCTCAACTAATCTAATCCAGAAAATCTCTCACAGCCAGGACCAGAAATTTGCTTTCATAGTGACGCTAAATCCTAACAGGCTGACAACCAGATCCGTCATCACGCCTATCCTTACACTAATAAAACTGTATCTTAGAAATAAACAAATTATCACTAACATAGAAAAGGAAAGCTACAAGACCAAAATAGTCTGAAAAGAAATGAAGGTAAGACTTAAAAACAGGTCATATAAATTCTCCAATTACTGTATTTTTCTCAATTCATTAATGTCTTTTAAAAAAGAAACTGCTGGAAGTTTAATTAGAATTATGCTTAATATATAGGCCAATGTTGTGAGCATAGAATGTTGATTCTACCAGCCATATGAATGGTAGTTATTTCCATTTATGAGTTCTTGATTTCTCTTAGCAATATTTTATAGTTTAAAAAAACACTTTATTTGCAAGTAGACAGCAAGAGAATGAGAGAGAGGGAGGGAGTGGGCATGCCCAGGGATCCTCGTCTGTTTCCTCAACACTGGGATTATGGATGTGAACTGCTATGCTTGGCTTTATATGTAGGGGTTGAAGATCTGAACTCGGGTCCTCATGCCTTCTTGGCAAGTACATTACCCACTCTGCCATCTCCCCAGCCCTCTCGGTCAGGAATAGTCCTGTTTCTCAAGGGATTTATCCATTCAATGACATTGTCAAAGATGTGGTTGAGAAGTTCTTTACAGTGTCCCATGATTACTATTTAATTGATGCAAATTTGATTCTTCACATTGGTGTCCATTTTTGCTTTGGGTTTTTCCTCAGTCTAACTAAGGGATTATCAATTCTATTGATTTTCTTTTTTAAAATTCATTCTTTTGCCATGTTTATTTACACTGTCATTTGTAAGGTTTCCATTTCATTGATTTTTTTCACTCTTGTCTTTATTTCCTTCATTTACTCCAGGCTTCCTCTTTGTTCTTTTTCTAGGTTTTTGCCATGGGAGCTTGGCTCATTGACTTCAACCTCAAGCTTTTAATCATAGTGGCACTTTAGTTGCATCTTATTCATTTTTTTAAATGTCTTTGTATCATCATTCAATAAAAATATTACATACTTTGTGATTTCTATTTTGAAAGAATATTGCTTAATTTAAAAATATCCTAATATCATCATCTAGACAAGAGCTTCTTGAACTTTTCCTACTTGTGACCACTTTTTTCCAGAGAAGTTTTTCTGTAATTTAGGAACATATTATACAATTATGCATATTATACAATTATGGGTTATACAACTACTGATAATAAATCATAAAAAAACTAAAAGACTTGCTTGGTATGTATATAATTTTATTAATTATTAAAGACAAAGGCAAATTGGAATACAATAAGAGATGTTTGTTCAAGTTTGTTTAATGTAATACAGCCCAAAGATATACTAATTTGATATGTGTTGAAAAATGATAGCAAAAAATATTAAAAGTCTATAATTAAAGCATTATGCTTCTATAAGTGCAGAACATTTTATAAGTACAGTAAAATGCTGTAATTCACAATACACAATTATTATGTGAACAGAGGTGCTTCAGGTGGTCTGTTGGCACACACAGCACACAAGGTGCATGTGCGTTCAGAGCAGGGGCAGCAGTATAATCACACAGTGCAACCCAGGAAAACACTGCCAGAAACTCCAGAGACTCATTACATTCAAAATCCAATGATTTTGAATTAACTTTTGGTCAAATTTTTGAGCCCCTTCCTATGGGGTCATAACAGTTTAAGAAGCTTTTTTCTAAACTCCAGTATGGGCATAAAATATATTCTGAATATTCTATTATTCAGTTTTTCTTGGTGTTACCCTGGGAATGAAAGCCCACTATAATTGTTCACTTACTACCAGAAATAGAACTTTCCACCTCTCCATAAACTAACAGCCTTTTTTTTTTAATTATGTGGAGGATTGAACTCAGGGCTTTGTGCCTGATATATATATCACCTATTCATATATATATATATATATATATATATATATATATATATATATATATATATATATACATATATATATGGAGACGCAGAGAGAAAACAGAGGAGGAAGGGAGGAATGAAGGAAGGAGGGAAGAAAAAAATCATGACTAAAACTCAGCCTTGCCCGCCAGTCACTCCTGGGCAGTGTGAGGGCATATATAAATAGGTGACTCCCTTCGCTTTTCTTGTTGTTGTTTTTTTTTTGGTTTTGCTTTGTTTGTTTTGTTTTTTAAGATAAGATCTAGCTCAAGCAGGACTCAAGCTCATGTTCCTCCTACCTCAGCCTCCTGTGCGCTAGGATTACAGGCATGAGCCACTTTGCCCAGATTTTTCCCTATAGTTGTTTAAAAGAACTCTAGAAAGACAGAAGAAAGAAGTGTATAAAATCTAAAAATGGAGTCTCTGAACAATGTGCTTTTTATACCAGTTTCACTAAGGATCATTTACTGCTGTTCTTCCATCTTGCTTTCTGCCTTGGTCTGCCTTCCCTCCAATAGGGGCAGGTGAGCACAGTGACCCATGCTTTCCAGGAACCTTGCTGTTCACGTCACAAGTTTAATGAACATAATGGATAGGAGAAGAGAGGTGCACAACAAAAGGTTCTGGGGAGACGATTGATATAATCTGGAAGGGGGAGGGGTGCTGAAGCCAACTAACACTCGTAGGCACATGCCACTGAAGTAAGCATGGTGCTGACCGCCTGAATGATCATGCCCACCTTGCAACTGAGAAAATTCAGGCTGAGTTTCCTTGGTTTACTCAAGTTCATAGAGTCAAATATAAAGAAGCCAGGATTTGAACCCAAGCTGTATAGCTTTTGATATTTGTGAAAAGATTCTGAGGAGTGGTATCCTTCTTCACTAGAATCCATCACATAGGTAGGTAGGAGATTTAATCAAAGATTTCACTGTATTTCCTGAAGTAGAGTCAGCAAGAGATGGCTTCCCATCCCTGTACACAGAATATTGTCAAAATCCAAATACTGAGAAGGGCAAGCAGAAAGCTGAAGTCCAGGAAGATGTCACATGAGCCAAGAGGGGTCAAGACAAGACAGTGACAAGTAGAACCAAGTGGAGACAAAACCAAAGCAGAAACCAGATGATGGCCAATAAGGGAGACCGTGTGCAACCTTGACCATGTGCCAGTACTGTGCCTGTGGTATGTTTGAAACCATTACATCACGAGACATGGACAATCACTCCATGTGGTCATTACTATTGGTATAGAGTGGCATTGGGCATAGAATTCTGAGATCTTAGACATTGGCCAGGCTCTGAGGATGGGAAGTGGGGTTGGCGGAAGGTCAAACACTCAGTGACTGACAGGAATGGATTGCCTGTGATAAGGTCCTGTCATTGCAGGCTAGCTGGGATTGGACAATTAGACACGGTTGATGCTGCTCCCAGGACCAATCAAAGGCTTTCAGATTTTTTTCAGAACAAAACAAAAAAAGAGGTTTTAGTAATATTTGACACCAAACAAAAAAGTCCAGTTTCATGATAGCCATATTATTATTGGGACAGTAACAGATATTAGAAAGAAAACATCCTTTCAGCATTTATGTTCTTTCCATTTCAAGGAAAGTGTTTTCAAACTGCAGAAAGTAAGGTTTTCATGGACATGGTTGAAAGAAAGTCAAAGCCTCATGCAAAGAATGTCTAGGTGAGCCACTGAGGTCTAGGGGCCTGACCAAGAGTTACATTCCAGGATTATTCTGTTATCTTTGAGGGTCTGAGTCTTTGGGGACAGATATTGGAATCTAGCCACAAAAAAGGGGGAACCTTTAGATCTTTCAACAAAGGTCAGGCAGTTGGATGATCTTTTGCCTGATGAACTGGACCTTGTTCTCAGGTGAGGGGCAAGGAGTCAGCATCCTCCTGCAGATGTAGTCGCTGGACTGGTTTTCCAGGAAGTATGTAGACATGGTGCATTTGGACCGTAGTAGTGACTTGGACAGATAAAGTCTCTGTCCCTGGAGATGAGATAGCCCATGGACAAGGGCCAGCGGCAGCTGAGTCAGGTAGAAGAACACTCATTCATGGGTTGATGTCCATCTCCAGAAAGGGTCTTTCACACAGCAGCCTTCTGGCATCCATCTTGCCTTGTTAAGCATTTTTATTGTCTTGGATGAAGACATCGATGGCCCAGATAAAATCTGTTGATGACATAAAGCTGGAAAGGATAGCAGAATTGCCAGGCAAAAAAGACTTGACAGACCGAGACAGTGAAGCAGATCTAACAAGATTACATTGGTTCAAATCAACAAGCAAAGACGATGGAGTGAGTAGCAGATGGGAGAGATGTGCTTTGGTAGTGGCTTGGTTGAAAGCGATAGAGATGTTTCACTGCTTATGGGTTCTAAATAAGTCGTTCGTGCTCAGTGAGCTTGGAGTGTCATGTGGGGCAGAAGCCCACAGCCCTTTCTTTCTCCAGGACAATGCCCACGGGGACAGCTAGAAGGGGTGCTATGGCCCCTGCACTCTTATGCCTAGCAAGCTTTGATCCTTCCTCTCTGGGAGGGAGGACTAATGCCAATGAGGTGAATTTCAATGAAGTATATTTAGGTTCCAACAATCTATGAGTAATAAGTTCAGCACTGTGACATTGGACTTGGACATCCCCTGAGGGTCAGGTACTGCCACTAGGTAGTCTCCAGCACAAGCTGACTGAAGCTTTGTCAGGAGCAAACACTGGACCAGGTGACATTTGGGTTCCCACACCACTGTGCTTTGGGGTCTCTGGATTGTAGAGTCTGGGCATTTTTAGATACAAGGGAAAGCCTTCTTTAAAAAAAGAATTTATTTATTGACATTTTTATACATGTGTTAAATGTTATTATATTCCCCCACCATCAGCCTCATGTATTCCCCCACTCCTGCAGAACTCTCCCAAGGAGCCCTCCCTCTACTTCCCGGTCATGTGTGTGTGTGTGTGTGTATGTGTGTGTCCCTCTGAGTTGAATTAGGCTTCCTTGCTTGAGCACGGGTGGAGGGTTATTGACTAGAACATGAGCAACTCATCAGTAGCTACATCACTGAAGACAATGTCTTCCCCCCTCTTCTGCCAACCATTAACTGCAAAAAGCTCCTCAGAGAGGAGCTCCTAAGCTCACCCATGACAGTCTGTTGACAGGCTCAGTCTTGTGCAGTTACATGGGAAGGGATTTTTGTTTGTTTGGTTTTGGTTTTTCGAGGTAGGGTCTCGCTCTAGCCCAGGCTGACCTGGAATTCACTATGGAGTCTCAGGGTGGCCTTGAAGTCATGGTGATCCTCCTGCCTCTGCCTCCTGAGTGCTGGGATTAAAGGCGTGCGCCACCATGCCCAGCTGGGAAGGGATTTTTAATGTATTGCTTCTGGCTATACTGTTCAGGGGTTTTTGAAATATGTGCCATTTTCTGCTCACATAATAAAAGCTCTAAATGGCTGTCTCAGACCCACTGGGGATGGATTAAAGTAGCAAATACAGAAACATACCAGGACACTTCTCTTTCACTGTGGTGTCTGAACCAGCACACCTCTCCTTCATGGCCGTGTCTGTGTGCTCTGTCACTTTCTCAGGTACCACTTGTCAGGGTTTTCTATGCATGTGACAACTTTGCACTCCATCTTCCTCATCCCAGAGCTGGCCTTGCTCAGTTCTTTCTGCTCTGTTGTGGTCTGCTGAAAGAGAAAGCTGAAGCAGGAAGTGTGAGAACTGGGTAGAAAATTCCCAGTATTTTCTGGTAGAAATTGGGTAAATAGGTCCAGTTCTAGAAGCTGAGGACACAGTGAGCCAGTAAGTGACCTGTTCTATAATTCATGGCCTTTGGTTCCTCCATTGTGCTTGGTTAGAGACCTTCTTCATTCCCCTTCCAAAATTCTAGAGTTCTTTTTTTTTTAATCTTTGCCTTAGATAATTAAGATTTGTAGACATGTTGCCCCATATATAAAATTGATTAAATTATAGCCTCCTGTCTAAGGGAAGAACCACACTCAGCAGCAAGGTGGACATTCCATTATGCACCCAGCCAGCAAACCCACCTGAACGGCTCCTATCACTCACCCCGAGGTGGAGGACGAAGGTACTTCCCAGCCTAATGAGACCTCATTGGCATTGTAGGTAAGTATGCTTGGGACACATACCACAGCTTCAGACCACAGTCACATTTGCAAGGAAGCCCACACCATCTTAATCATGCCTGCCAGGGAAGAAAATTTCTTTTCTCTCTCTCTCTTTTTCCCCAAGACACATTTCCTCATATCATTTAAACATATTAAATCACTGTTGGTACTCAGGGTGGGCATCATGTTAGCATAAGATCTAATCAGAACGTGTCTGCAGGTCTCCCAAGGCTTTATTCTTTTTGTCTCTTTCCTCTGTTTTCTTGTTAGACTGAAGAGCCTTTTTTGACATCCTCATTTGTTCTGCTGTGTAATAGCATGAGTGCTTTCAGAGCTGTCGACATCTGCTCCACTCTGGAGAGATGCAGAGCCAAGCCAGCAGAGCAATCATAATTATGCCCGAAAGGACTGAAAAGGATGCAGGAGCTAAAAGGGAAGACAAGAGAAAATACAGCTCCTTCCTGAAGGAGAGAGGGAGAACAAGAGTTATGGGCATGTACATACACTGAGGTCCTACCTTTAGGTGTGCATTGTGGGCAGTAGACCTCAGTATTAATTTTCCTCAGAGCAGTAGACCAAGTATTAATCAAGCTCATATTTCCAATATCGCTCCTTCCCCCGAGAAGGCCATGCTCAGTTTGGGCACTGCGTGTGAAACCACAGTATGATGGTGGTACATTGGGCAAAGGCTCCTTTCTCCTCCACTCTCCTACCCTTATGCCTACCTAGGTAGTAAGACTACAGATATGTCTTCTTTCCTGAGTACTACTTTCTGGGGATAGATGATGCTTGTTGGAAAGATGCTATAAGTCTTCTTCATTGTCAAGGTACTAGTTATTAAATAACTAGCCTAATGATCTTGTATGAATATTAAAAATAGCATCCAGTTAAGTTGGAACGGAGTGGAAACCTCCCTGATAGAGAGCTGTCATAGTGCTGGCAAGTGCTATGCAGGATATTGGGAAAGAAAAGCCATCAACAGTCTTAGCCAGCAGTGGACCCCAGAGCTATGCAAGCAGGCAAGATATACCCATGGGTGCAATAGTGGCATGACTGTTAGGAGAATAACCAACCACTCTCAGCTCTGGATTTGAATACTGCTCCACAGGAGTTAATTTATGCCTGATTGCCAAAAGTCCAGTCAAAAGCCTATGTCTGGGAAGGTCATAGGCTTTGTGTGTTGGGGGGTGGGAAGGGAGCTGTTGTTCATCTAAACAGATATGTTATATGTCAGATTGTCCTCTAAACATTTATATTTGTACCCATAGATTAGTGCTGCTCTCACCTTTGGTTAGAGAAGCTTCTTTTTAAAGATGACAGTCACTCCTGGGGAGAGCCAAAACTCATCAGAGTGCTGAGAATAAATGACTGTTGAATACTCAACACTAAATGGAGCATGTTGTCATGGCCACCAAGGCTCAGGGAACATTGTGGAAGAGAAGGCAAAAATAATGTGAGAGGGAGAAGATGAGGAAGAGCTTTTCTGGACAGGAAGTAGCCGTTGAATACCTGGCTGCCATTACCTGAACCAATTCTGTCATGGATGGAGGAGGGGGAAGAAAATAGCAAAATAGAAGAGAGACTAAATTGGAAAGAAGAAGGGGTTCAGTGGAAGCGATATGGGGGTGGGGATAAAAGAAGGTAACTGGAGGTATTGGGATCCAAATGCACTGTGTACATGTATGAATGTTGTCAATCAAGGTGGCAGCTGGCGTCTACCGAGGGCTTAGTGCTGGGCAGGCACTGTGTAACCCTTCCATGCACATTAGCATTCATCCTTTGAGAACTCTACCAGGTAGGAGTTTTGATTATCCACTCTTGCAGATGAAAACTTTAAGACTAGGCATATTCCCAGAGGCCCTGCTTGTCTGTTAAGAGAGCCTGCTTTCTCCAGGCTGTGGTTAACACAAGAACCAAAGAACTGGTGGTGTCCTTCCTCTATGGTTCTTCAGTGAACAGTAAGGGTGGTCAGTGACACAGTTACTTTGTTCCAGGAAACAATGGTCAGTTCAACAAAGAGAACAGAAGTAAAGCAAGACCACCACCACCACCACACTAGACCCCACACTTGCCCATTGGGCTAAGAGATTCTTGTTCTGGAGCGTTCTGGAAGCCAGCGCCGGCTGCCTACCTGTGGGGCAGCAGCCCCAGGGTGAGATTCGCTCTGGCAGCTCAGCTGCCTGCTCAGCTGCTGGGGGGCGGCTCTTTCTGTTTGCCCGCCTTCGAGTTTGTTCTGCAGCTTGTTCATGGACCCAGGCAGGGAGGGAGCAGGTGACCTCCGGATGGCGGCGAGCCAGTGGGCCTGTTGCAGAAGTGTTACGGAGAACACCCTCTGGAGAGCCCCACTCTTGGCCGGATCTCTGTGTTACAGCTTTGGGAGTATGGCAGAGGATAGTTCCTTGGAGAGCACCACTGTGGGTGGCTCTCTGTGGTTTAATGTTCAGCTCATTTCTCTGTAGAGTGACAGACAAAGTTGTCCAGGAGAATGCGGTGGAAAGCTCTCTCGTTTATTGTATCAATACAGTTGGTTATATAGAGGAAAAAGGAAGAGGCAGGGGCAGAAACAGGCAAAGGGGATTGGTAGTGGTCAGCAACCTGCGAATGCCTGCTTTGCATAAGTTGAGTGGCAAAAAGTACGTGATTCTGGACATGAGTCCGGTGGTGGCAGCTTATGGAGAGACTGTCACCTATTGTCAGCCTTGCTGGGGTGAGAACACAGGGTTCATTGTGGCTTGCTTAGGGAGCCGGGAGTTTTAGGGTCAAGGGTGGGGGTTGGCGAAGCTCCTACCGGAATCTCAGAGCAGAGACAACCTGGGGCTTCAGCCTGCCTCAAACTTCCCTTAACCCCATATCCTCCATGCCTCATTTAGCAATACCCCACAAGAGATTATTTTTCAGAAATCAGGAATCCTACTAAGTCATGCCTCTTGAGGTGAGGTCAGGGCTAAAATGGCAAGTTATGGCCCCTCTGGAGTCTCAATCCTGGAGGCCAGCATATGGAGGGTGGTCTGGCACCAGTAACTGAGGGAGGAAGATGAGGCTCAGCATGGAGAATTCTCCCTACCTGCCTTTCCATTTCACCCAGCCTGACTCCTGCCATTTTAGGATCTCCTTAGATCTCTTTAGGATCTCTCTTTCTCTCTTTTCAGTGTGCATGTGTTTATGGGGGGGTGCATGCATGTGTATATGCAGTTTGCATATGTGTGGTCACATGTCTGTCTGTATGTGTGTGTGTGTGTGTGGTATGTAGGCATATGTATATGCAGTGTCCATGGCATTTTGATTATTCCCCTCTCTGAGAAGAGGGAGAAGTCTTCTGGCAATTTCTTACACAGCTGCATGCTAGGATGGCATAGAGATAGACAAAGACAGAGAAATTTGCTCAGGGGTCATACTCATGAGTCAGGAATATTTTCATGGGAAAGTGCCTGGCAAAGTTCATATATAGCACTCTGAAGTTTTAGGAAGTAAAAGGGGGAAATCATGCTGATCTAAACAATTAATAACTTTAGAGGAAAAATCAAGTTAGGAAAAAAAGCAAGCAGGGATTAATCAAGGGAGAGAGGAAACAAAAAGCAAAAATCTCCTAGAGCTAAAGAGGGGGGAATGTGCACCACCATGTCTGTGAGCAGCTGTGTCACTGAAAGTCACCCAACGGGAAGAGCACACAGCCAGCGAGATGGAAAGAGTCAGGGCAATAAAGCATCCTGGAGAGAGCCAGGGCTGATTGGGCTGCAGATGAAGCTAGAACACACCTGAGACCAAGGAGGGGAGCAGCACAGTCCCCACATGAGCCAGCGTTAGCAGGCATGCCGCCGGGCCCAACTTTGTCTAGAATTAACATTAATTCACATTAACGGTCAGGGTAGCTGATGGGGCCACAGGTAATCCACAGATGAAATGCACTCCGCCAACCGAGTTAGGGCTGCCACATCCCCCATTATCTTTGTGGAGGTTGAGTCTTCACTGCAATAAAATGTGATCCTTCTTAGAAAAGTTGTTTATCAGACATCATCAAAAAATGACAAAGAATGACAATCATAGGGTGTTTGGAACATTTTCCACTTCCCTCCTGAGTCTGTTAGTCATGCAGACCTAAGCTCCATCTTCTGAGGAAAGAGGGACAATGTACCCTGAAGCAAGGAGGTAACCAAGATCCTTTGGGGTGTGTAGACATGGGCCTGTTGTCCTTCCTGAGAGCTGGACAGAAGGGAACGAGAGCAGTCCACATAGTTAACCTTGCTGCCAAAGGCCACTGCCTGGCTCAAGTCCACCCAGATCAGCACATTTGCATATGGGAGCTCTGCAGGGACCCATGCTGTTGATTTAATTAATAGTTTGTTTGTTTGCATAATTTTCCTCAGGAAGGACCATTAGCACTTCTAAAGGATGTTCTGAGTATCCTTTAGGATGATAGAGTAAATATAAACCTAGTTTATCACTTCTGTCAGTTTGAACACACACCATTCTGATGTGTGAACCTTGCCCAGTGAGGCCCTGGTAAATTAGCAGTCAGCAACATGGGGGAAGTTAAGGCAAATCCAGTCTGTGAACAAATGATGAAAAGCCAAAATAATCCCTAGAATTGCATGCTTTTTATTCAACAATATCTGAAAAAAATGCTAGAAACCTGTGCTCACTTTTTCTCCCTTCCCCTCCCATTTAAAACCTATTGTTGGGGTCTGGAGAGATGGCTCACTGGTTGAGAAGCTTGCCTGCATGGCCTAAGGACCCAGATTGGGTTCCCCAGTACCCAGTGCCCACGCAAAGCCAGATGGGCCAAGTGGTGCATACATCTGAATTTTGTTTGCTATGGCTGGAGGAATGGGCTGGAATGCCCATTCTCTCTGTCTTTCTTATCTCTATCTCTCACTGCTTACAAATAAATTAATTAATTAATTAATTAATTTACAAAAAGCCTGTTGTTGAAGGGAGGAAGCTTGGGACTTCAGTGGGTAAGTTGCTCATAACACAAGCATAGGACCTGAGTTCAGAGTCCCAGCATGTACAGAAAAGCTGAGTGTGGAAGCACATGACTGTAATCCCAGCACAAAGTAGGCAGAGACAGGAGGATCCCTTGGGTTGAATAACCAGTTAGTCTCACTGAATAAGTGAGCTCTCAATTCAGTGACAGACCCAACCCTGTCTCAAAAAATCAAAGTGGAGAGGAACTTGGAAGACACCAATGCTGACCTCTAACCTCCACAGGCATGAGCGTACACATGTGTCCCATGTGTCCACATACATATGCACACACACCATAGACCCAATTACACAGGCAAGAAACAAATAAAAATAAAAGCTCTTATGGTCAACTTGACAGACTAATTACACTTTTCTCTGCACCTCAGGGTGCACTTTGAAAAACAATTTCATGGTTGAGGATATATATATATATATATATATATATATATATATATATATATATATATATATATATATACATATATATATATAGTTCAGTTGGAACAGCATTTCAAGTACAAGGTCATGAGTTCAATTTCCTACTACTAAAAAAAATGTTTTCGAAATATTCTAATTTTCATAATACTTCAGTGATGGGAAGAGAGGTATTGAGGAAAGGGAAGGTGGTGTGATGTTTGGAATATAAATATCCCCCACAGCCTTATATATTTCTGATTAAGCTTCCTACTCAGTCTCTAGCTGGTGGAGTCTCTGGGAGGTGGACCCTTGCTCTGAAAGGTGTACTTCTTGGGGTGAACTTTGGGGTTGAAGAGTCCAGCCCTACTGTGTGCTGACAGCCAGCATGGCCGGCTGTTCTCTCTCTGCTATGATAAAGTGAGCCAGCTTCTTCCGCCATGATGAAGCTTCCCCTCAAAACTGTAAGCCCAACAAATCCTTTCTTCTCATCTGCTGCATTTGGTTGGATATTTTATCCCAGCAATGAGAAGCTTAACTGCTACAGGAGGGAAGGAAGGAGGAAGGTCATTTTATGTAAGGTCACACCCCATTTCTGTTCCACCTCTCAAAATAGATGAAAATGCACAATTTTCTTTCTTTCTTTTTTTTCTTCACAATTTTCTTGAGCTCTCTGGAGCCACCTGAGGAAGTAAATGCCTCTGAAGGTGGGAAGCAGAGACAAAGCACCCAGTGGGCAGGTTAAATTGAACCTGGGCAGGGGCTGTAGGTCAGTGCAGAGCCGAGACCCTGCCCTGCAAAAATAACAACAAAACTTAAACAAGCAGGTCTCCAGCTACAGCAAACGAACTCCAGATGCATGCACCACTTTTACGTGGGTACTGGGAAATCAGTTGAACTCAGGTCCTTCTGCTTTACAGGCAAGCGCCTTAACTGCTGAGCCATCTCTTCAGGCCCTCAAGTTCTTTCTCAAGGTCATCACTTGGCAGGGATCAGGTCTTAAGACCTGGAAACTGGAGAAACAGGTTCAGAAATGAAGAAAGCACCAGGAGGCAACTGCAGTTACTTCTGGAGTGGAAGGGGACTCTGACCACCACACAACCAGTGTCCCTTCCCTTGTCTTCCCATGGGAACTCTGAGGAACAGTCATCCCCGCTCCCCCAGCCAGCTCATGTTCCTCCAGCATCTTCTCACACTTGCTTCCCTCAACACTACCCAGGGGTGAGCCTGCTACAGTCACCTCAGCTCTTTGCAAGGGATTTGTTCAGAAATGGTCGTGTCACAGCTCAGGCCAATGAGGCAGAAAGAAAAGGTTTCTAGAGTCTCTGGGGAAATTGTCCTTGTCCTTCAGAGACTGCCCAGGGAATGTCCCTCTGGTCCATTAATCTTCCTGGATGTGAGGTCCACTGATCTAGCTGCCCCCCTAGCTGGGCATGAAGATGTCCCAGGAAGAGGACAAAGCCGAGAGACCTGCCGAGTATGGAGCCAGCTCCCACTGGCCTCTGCTCACCTCTTGATGGACCTCTGGACTTAAGTTGGGAGAGCCATTTGTCATGTTATCTTATAAGCACATCTGAGTTTTTTGTTGCTTGCACATAAAATAACTTTAACTATAAGGCATCAATAACTTAAACCTTGTAAGTCATATTATATAATGAAGATGGAAAAAAGCTGCCTAAAAAAAGAAAGAATGTAACACTGATTTCACTGTGGGTGAAGAAGTGAGGTTCTGGATGGTGGTCTGGATGGTGGTCTTGGAGATGGCTCAGCTGTGAGAGGATTGTGACTGCACCTAAGGTGTCATCATCACTCAGGAATCTGTGAATACAACCAAGTAACATAAATAGAAACAACAACCCAGAGGCCACACTCAGACTTGGCATATGTGATAGTCCTGCCAACTTGATGGGGTTTAGAAGAGCCTTGGCAACACACCGCTAAGTGTATCTGAAGGCATTTCTGAGACGATTCACCGAGCAGAGAAGACCTACTCTGAATGTGGGCATACTAGCCCATGGGCTGGGGTCCTGGATGCAATAACAAGGATGACAGACTGTACCCTCAAACTGTGAGCTTTTGCTATCTGCCCACCTCCCTTTACTGTGCTCTGTAACACTCACACCCCTCCCCCAGTATCTGGAGGTGAGCTGATCCCGCTACCAAAGCTTGGATGCCCCTCAATTTGATGGGAGAAACCCTAGTGAGGTCTTCCTTACTTGCTGTGTCTTGTTAAAGTTGGTTGTTTGGGTCACAACAGATGAGGTTGCTCCCCCAGCTCCTGTGTATCAGGTGACATCAGAATGGCGCAGGCATTTTGAGGGGCCAGCTAAACAAGCGGAACTGGAGATACATTAGTTTGGTGCCACGGGATGGATTTATGTGATTCCCAGACATTGTATGCGTTAGTATTTCTGTTCATCCAGTCATGGCATTGGCTTTCAGAAATGTAGGACCCAGCCTGGCTGCATATCTGAGAGCTAAGTTTTAATATGCATCCGGATGAGAGCCGAGCTGGGTAGCTCATGCCTTTGTTCCTAGCATACCTGTGCCTCCCCCCCAGGAGGCAGGGGGGGATGGCTGACACCCCTAAATCCTGTTTACAAGGGCTAATAGGTTTTACTCCTGCTGGCTGAGTTTCCCGTACCTGTGTTCCTGTTTACTGAGCCCCCTTTGTGTAAGAGATAAGGCAATGCAACCCATCCCTAGATTGTATATAAGGCTGGATGTGAAAATAAAGTTTTGAGATCTGCTTGGACACTTCTCCCGGCTGCGTGTGATTGTCCAGCCGCTGCGCTCACCTTTCCTCGATGGAGCCAGATCTCCTGCTGGCCAGAGAGACAGGCTCATTTAGCAAGGGGCCAGGGACCCGTGCGGTAACATCTGGAGAAGCACCCGACAAGAAAGATTCCAGAGCTCACTGTGGAAACTCACCTGGTGTTATAACTCAAAGTGGAAGATCTACAGATTTTTCATAATAGACATATTTCTAAGACCCTGGTGGAAGAAAAGGAAGGTTTGAAAAGGAAGAGACCAGAAGCTACCATGTGGAGAATTTTTTCCCAGTCAACAGTAATAGAAGATTTAAGTAATTATTCTATTTATTTATGTGGTGCTAGAGCCCAAACCCATTTCTTTTTAAAAATATTTTATTTATTCATTTTTCAAGCAGAGATACAGAGAGAGAGAGAGAGAGAGAGAGAGAGAGAGAGAGAGAGAGAGAGAGAGAGAGCACCAGAGCCACCACTTTGTGGGTCTGGCTCATGTGGGTACTGGGGAATTGAACCCTGGGCCTTAGGCACTGGAGGCAAGTGCCTTAACCGCTGAGCCATCTCTCCAGCCCCAAACCCATTTCTTGCAAATGCTAGAAAGACTCTCTACCACTGAGCTTTACCCCACCCTGCAGAGCATGTAATTCCAATGACACTTAATCATAATGAAGTCCTTTCCTGCTGTGAGACGTGAAGACGAAGTTGTAGACTGCTGTGTTTTTCCTACAAAAGCATTTTACATAGATTTATATAGAAAGCCAACAGAAATCATTCTGACATTCAAAAGTGAATGATACCAAAAATAGATCCTTTTAAAAATAGGAGATCGGGCTGGAGAGATGGCTCAGCGGTTAAGGTGCTTGCCTATAAAACAGAAGGACCTGATTTCAATTCCCCAGCGCCCACATAAAACCAGATGAGGTGGTGCATGTATCTGGAATTTGTTTGCAGTGGCTGGAGGCCCTGGCATGCCCATTCTCATTCTCTCTCTCTCTCTCTCTCTCTCTCTCTCTCTCTCTCTCTCTCTCTCTCTCTCTTTCTCTTTCTCTCTCTGTCTCTGTCTCATTCTCTCAAAGAAAGAAAGAAAGAAGGAAATTATTAGGAAAGAATTAAATTGTAATAGAACTAATAAATAGGTTCATTATCTAATGATCTAATCAGTGAAGAAAGTAAGCTATAGGAACATATTTAAAAATATTTAAGTTTCTGGAACGGAAGAGATGACCCAGTGGTTAAAGACACCTGCTTGCAAAACCTGACGGTCACGGTTCGATTTCCCAGTACGTACATGAAGTCAGATGCACAAACTGGTGAACGTGTCTGAAGTTCATTTGCAGTGGCAAGAGGTCCTGAAGTGCTCATTTTCTCCCCACTCCCCCGCTTAAACATAAATAAGAAATAAAACATTTTAAAATGATTTAAGTTTCTTTATCATATGGCAAGAAGAGTCATATTGACAAGACAATGTAAGGACTTGTCATTTCCATCAGGGTGGAGCTCTTGTGTACAATGAGTACTTAATGGCTTTGAGGCCCTGGGTTCATTCAGCAGCACCACTGAAGAAAGATGGAACAGAAGACAATTCAAAACCTACCATGACAAGGAGGCCACCGACAACAAGAGAGCCGATCGGACCACGAGCCCCAGGCACTGAACATCAGCAACAGATTGCAAAAATGTTGAGACTTTCAGTCCGTGTGTGACAAAAATTAGGCACAGATTTCTCAAAACTGTCTAATCATCTGACACTCTTATGCAATGCTATAAATACTGACTTTTGAATCTCACAGATATTTTTCTAAACTATTGATAGAAAATTTTTTTGATCAACTCGGCCATAGGAAAAACTGATTCCTTGTTCTTCTCCTTTAACAGAAAATGAAGAATCTTTGTCATCTGAAGAAGTGATCAAGAAAAAAAATAAGAAAAGTTATGTTGGACTGTCAGGCTGCTAAGTAACAAAACATTGAATTTTTAAAATTGTTCCTTTTTCATTTTGTTTGGGATACCTGTGGAATTTCAATATTTTTTACATGGATAATCTATAGTAATATCTTTTCGCATCCTAAATGCTTACTTCGACTTAATTTTGTGTAAGCAATCATATCTTTTCTTTAACATTCCCGTTATCCTCCCTCGGCTTCCAAGTGCTGGGATTACAGGCATACCCCACCATGCCAGGCTTGCCTTCTCCTTTGAAAAGGCCTCTAAATTGATAAGAGTGTCAGATGCCAAAAGCAATAACTTAGTAAGAGGACAAGATCCTGGATCCAGCTCGGCCTTTGCTCATTCCAACCTGGATTGATTAAATCATGAATCAGATTTGAGAACCCATGCCACCACACTGAAACATAAACTAAAATTTATAAAGTAGATAGAATGAACTATGATGGATTTTTGTCATAGTCTCAATCTTTCTTCTCTTTAGCAGGGGCACTGACACCCCTCAGGGTTTGGGTGCTAACCAGCGGGTATGTACATGATGGGAATGGAAGACAGGTAAGCATAGAGCCACGAGGATCTCTGCCTCTCTTTGTCTGGGCTGTATTAACAAAATACCATAACTCTGTGGTTGATAAACAACAGAAATGTGCTGCTTGCAGAAGTCCAAGGTCAGGTGACCAGCAGCCTCTGTACTGCTGAGGGCCAACCTTGTTCATAGGTGGGTGTCACCTTCTCTGTATCCTCACAGAGAGGAAGGGAGGAGGTTTTCACACAGTTATTATAAGGGCATTAATCTCACGAGGAAAAAGTTTTTACCCCATCTGCACCCTCAAACCATCTCCTTGGGCATGAGGATGTCAATATAAGAATTTTGGGGAGTCATAAATATTAAGTAACAGAAAAAAATAATTTTGGACTTACAGTTCTTGATTTTACACTACAGTCACAGCACTTAAAACATTTTGTGCCCCCTCAAAACAACAACAACAACAACACACACACACACACACACAGACAAACTCATTACTGCTTGTACAATTCATAACCCCCATCCCATGAACCCCCAGCAATCTCACTGAGGAGGGCCCTCAGCAGGTTGGGGGCAGGGAGGAGGAAAATGGAGGTACCATCACAAGACTTGCTCATACAGTGTTCTAATTATTAACAATAAATAAGTTAAAAAATAAAATATACTTTCAACCATAAAATAAATTTGGGACCATGGGCATATGAATCTTGCTTTTTAAATTTGTAAACATAGGCCACTTTAGTGTTTATGAAAATGACATGAAATTATGACAAGTGATTAGGACTATTCTAAAAAGTAAGCATGATCAATAAAATGTGTCTAGTGCTACTTTCTTCTGAAGTATATATGCTGCAAGATATCAGCTGATACAAAGACGATATCTTTGTTCTGATCATAACCCACAATGCATTTCTTCTTACAATGACAGCGAATCTGTATAGACTAGGTCGCTTATGTTCCATCATTATGCTTTACTTTAATACATGGTAATTACATGTATGTGACACTTCCAACAGAAGAAAGGAGAATGGATGGTGACACGGAAGGAATAGTTGACCTCTCTTGCAGACAACTAGGTACCATTGCCTCTCTCAGGGTAGCAATGATTTAAAATGAGACTGTGCACTTTCTCTTGGCACCTTGGGAGAGTACATTCATAATATTGGACAGCTGGCACACTATGTTGAGGCAAATGTAAATAGTAAATGATCCCCCCCAAAAAAATCTCTAAAGCTATTTATCACGCATTAAAAGTTAACCATAAAAAAAAATAAATAAATAAATAAAGTTAACCATAGGCTCACTCTGTGACTTAGTACTAACACACCGATTTCAGTTTAAAAAAAATGAACCTCCAAAAACATTTACAATAACTTTCATGCCAACTTTATTCATGATAGCTTAAATGTCTATCAAAGTAAAATCAATCAACAGCTCGGGATATATTAAAAACAGAATATTCCAGTTAATGACAAGAACGAACTACTTCTAGACACCAGAGCAGAAAGAACCTGACAGACACATGGAGGGAACAAAGTGAGGCTGAAAAGGATTCCACTCACATTAGTTTAAGAACACAGGGTGGATATTGACCTGCATGGGCACAAATATTCTGGGGAACTGCAGATACTTGGTGTGCTGATCTGGGTGGAAGTTATTCTATGTGTGCATACGTATGGATATGTAACTCAGCTTTCCCAAGATTTATTTACTGTTTTATATGTATGTATACCTCAACTGAAAAGGTTTAAGAAAATATGCTCTTCGATTTAATAATAAGGTTTTGGACCTGAGGAAAAGTTGGTGGAGCAGGAAAAAAGTTTACACAAGGGAATGCCATAGTTCTTTTTCTACTGGAGTGACTCTCTGGAAATAAAGACCAAGAATAAGGAAGTCGTTAAATGGTGATGCATTCAAAAAGTTGAAGACTTCATGGAATGAGATACAATGATTTAAAAATAGAAATATGCTCATGCTACAATGTTGGAAAGAGTAGTTTAGCCAGTGATGTCACCTGGCTGGAACACTGTGGCACGGAATGACACATCTATGTGTCTTAAAGGTCTCCTCTGCTCTAATCAGGGACATTCCTTCTGAGAGCCAGCTCTCGGAATTATTCTGTGGAGGTACCAGGTTCCAGCTGTCCCTGAGAGCCACAAGGTCAAGAGGGAATGTCCTTCAGTGAAAGCAAAAGGCCCAGGTTTTGTGCCATTTTTTTTTGTCACTGAGACCTACACAAGAGCAGAAAGTGCGGAGATGGCTGATCCCTTATCAGATTTGCTGATTTGTGTTTCACTAGACAGGTCCAGTGCATGGGTGGGTGTCCTGTCCCCTGGTGTGTCCTCTGTCCCTGCTCCTGCCCTCCTGCTGTCTGTGTGGCTCCCTCTGTCCAGAACTGCTCTCGCCCTTCTCCCTGTGCCAACCCAGCCCTCCTCCTCTCCCTTCTCCTCCTTCCTTCCTTTCTCTTCCTCTTGAGACAGGTCTAGTGGCCTGCTTGCCATCTGCTGCCTTTTTTTTTATGAGGTTGAGATCAGATGGCATCTAATCGATGTCGCGGTCTCCATGGTTACCAGGGTGACAGAGTACTTTGGAGAGACACATTCTCCAGCCTGGGGCTGTCAGACCACTCCTGAGAGGAGAAAGAAAATAAAGCCTCTTCCATCATATTTACACATTTACATCTTTCTCACTTGCCATAGAACATGGGCCCTGTGGATCTTTACATAGCTACCTAGGGGATGGAGGCCAGAGAAGGCAGAGTGGTTTCCCTATTAAGAAAACACAGAAGGACAGAAGATTTTTAGTTTAAATCTCAGAATCCACCCTCTCCACACACACACACACACACACACACACACACACACACACACACACACAGATCACCCCCTTCTTCCTGCCCCTTTTTAATGTTTGTGAATTAATGTGCTCATTCTAATGAGTTGTCATTCTTCCAATAAATAAATCACAGTGTAATTCTAAAACTGACAATTGACAATTTGCTTCAGGGTAAAAAAACCTACTCAAAAAAATTAACAATACTTTAACCTTTGATTAGGACCAAAGGTTGTTCTTTGGATGAGAATTATTTACAATTCAGGAAGCCATTTTAATCATAGAGAGCAGCTACATATACAGAAATGTAACCAAAATGAACCCCACCCTTTTTTGTTGTTTTTGAAACAAGGTATCATGCAGTTCAGGTTGGCCTCAAACTTACTGTGTAGCTGAAGATGACCTTGAATTCCTGATCTTCCTGCCTCCTCTTCCTAAATTCTGGGCTGACAGGCATGAGCCACCATGCCCAGCTCAAAATGACCTTTATTATTTTTTTAAATACTTTATTTGTTTGCATCGAGAGAGAGAGAGAGAGAGACAGAGAGAGAGAGAGAGAGAGAGAAAATGGGTCCGACAGATGCATGTGCCACCTTGTGCATCTGGCTTTAGATGTGTACTGGAGAATCGAACTTGGGTCATTAGGCGTTGCAGGCAAGCTCCTTAACCACTGAGCCATCATGTCTGCAGTCCTGACCTTTATTCTTAGTGCAGAAGATTCCTGGGCTGTTATGGTTTTAATACCCGTTTGGCATACACATACTCGGGCCTTGTCATAATAGTTACAATATCATAATTAACCCAAGTCTAGTTGAACAAGATGTGTAAAAGGTTTTGTTATTGAAGATAGACAGCCAGCAGAGCAAAGCTTTGATATTTGAAGGAAGTCTCAAAACAGAAAAGCAATCAACCCTCATACTAGTAAATAAAGTTAAAGCTGCAATAGGAATACTGTCCTTGACTTGTTTCCATGCCGTTGATATTAGGCACAGATGACAGGGGATGTGGGTGTCTTTGCCTTCTTCCCTTGTAATTTACTATGTTTATTACACCTATCTGCTCTGTTTTTCAACTTCTGGAGAAAGCCAAACTTGAAACTATGGCTCAGGAATGGATATACTGATGAGTAACTTTTATATTTAAAGAAAAACAGATAATGCCACGGGATGGGTGGGGAGTAGGTCCTCCTTCCTCCTGTCTCTGATTTTCCCCTCAGGCCTCCCGCTTCGGCTCCTGGACAGTATCTCAGCAAGATTCAGATAGACTCATCTGCAGCGCCTGTGTCTGTTAAGCAAATATCACAGTGATATTTGAGATAGAAATGATGCCATCAATTGGAGGAGAGACTTTAATATAAGGGAAATAATTTATCATGGACATGATCCCTCGGACTCATTTCCCACCCCAGCTTCCTCGCCAACACCTGCCTCTGGGCTGTTCTTCCTACCTCCCCCCCCCCACACACACACTCATTGCTGGTCTCCAGGACAGGATGACCAGGGAGAGTTTGATTTAAGTCCCACCTCTCTGGAACAGCTTCCCCCAAACTCCGCATCCGAGAGATGTGAACTCCCAGTGTTCCTTCTCCATATCCTTCTCACTCAGGACACAGCCACAGACCTTTAGGATCTGATGCCATGCATCAGTGTGAGGTACATGCGCCCTGGAGGGTGGTGACTGTCCCCTGTTTCTGGGATCCTCCCTTGTTGTGTACTGAGAGGCCACTCACTAAGGAGCCTGTGCTGCTTAATGGACAGCTGGCTTTCTTTGTTTTGTTTTGGCTTGTTTTAGTTTGGTCCAGACAGGGTCTTTCTATGCAGCCCCCACTGACCTCAAACTCACAATCCTCCTGCCTCAGCTTCCCGAGTGGCTTTTTTCCTAGGACCAGGCATCACATTCTGCTGTCAGCATCTCTTCACTGCAGCATTGGTTCTGTCAGCCAGGAGCCTTCCTTCCCTCCTTGTCTGCTACACACTTGTGCACAAGCATGCTTCTCTGAGAAGGTAGGTTCCACCTTGGAATGAAATGAGCCATTTGCTCCCATCAGGACAACTGCCACAGCATGGTGTCAGCTCACGCTTGCCTTCTGCAAATTGAGTTTGTCAGTCCTCAGCCACACAGCTGAGTGAAATGTTGTGTGATGTGGGCTGTCTCTAGGGAGAGAGAAACTGGCATAAACCACATCCTAATGGGATCCAGAAACAAAGAAGCGTGAATGAAGTGTTAATTGCATTCATAAAGACATTAACAAAGGAATTAAAATGGCAGAAGCTTCTGTCCCCCACTCAGGATTCACAGGACAATGTTACCCAAAGAGTGTTTTAAGGATAATCATGAAGCTTATAAGCCTGCCTACTGCAGAGATAACTCTCGATAAAGACTGACTTCTCCAAAGAACACTTCAAGTCCTTTATCAAGAGCGTATTAACTAGCAGTCATGTCAATCCATCTCACCTCCAGGTCTCTTCTTGCTTTTGTAAGGTTTAAGTTTCCAAAGAACCAAGAACCATACTGCTTCATTAACTTTAAGTAAGGATGGAACTTGGGCAATCCTACAGTTCCTGTTAGATCATGGTGTTAGTTATCCAGGAGATTTCATTGATTTTTAAAGTAAAATGACAAGAGCGGGGGCCTGTTTTATATTTATAGTTCTTGAGACAATCTGCAATGGGGATGGCCTGGGGCTCCCTCCCCTGTCCTCTGGCAGGGTCTCCCACTGCTGAGAGCTGGACTAAGCTATGCTCACGAGGGGGCTGTTGTGTGACCCTCTGAGATCCACTGACATTCCTACCCTTGTTCTGCAGATCGGAAACTCCAAGCCCTTAAGGAAAGTCTGGGGTTAAGCTTCAGGTACCCGATGGTCTTTGTGTTCTTCCTACCAACCATGATGGAGGATAACTCTCCCAGGAACTCATTTGATTCTTACAAGAATCCTGTGAAGGAAGACAGGTTGTATAAACAAGCAGGTCAGATTTCCTGGAGCCTTCTTAATGAGCCCAGAGGTGCTCTGCAACACACACCCAGAATCTCCTTGACCAGCTGGTTACTGAAGCCTTCTCGAAGTCTATCATTTTCACAGATGTGACACTAGCTAGATCCGAGAAACTTAAAAATCACCAGAATTCTGGTAGGTTGAATGAGTCTGGGTTCATGAATACAGATCAGTCAGTGAGGATGGGGGGCAGAAAGACAGAAGCCTGGGCTCCAGGGAGTTCTCTCCAGCCTTCAGAATCAGACAGACCGGGGTCTCTGGTGGCTGCTGATTCTTCTGCAGACAGTGGGGATATTTCCTCTGAGCTTCTAATAAGCTAAATTTTGGGACATGATAAAGCCCAAAATAAAAATTTCTGAAGCAAGCCGGGCATGGTGACGCACGCCTTTAATCCCAGCACTCGGGAGGCAGAGGTAGGAGGATCGCCATGAGTTCAAGGCCACCCTGAGACTACATAGTGAATTCCCAGGTCAGCCTGGGCTAGAGAGAGACCCTACCTCGAAAAACCAAAAAAAAAAAAAAAAAAAATTCTGAAGCATATGCTGTTTTGTGTTAGTTGTGCTCCATCACATATATGATGTATATTTACATATATATATATATAAACATGCTTTCAAGAAAAGTTTGTCTTTATTTATCATTAGAACATAGCATTCATAGACTTGAGTATGTCATTTTGAAAACTATCAAATTTAACAGTGTAGGGCTTATTACCCACTTGTTCAGTGATACGAATATTAGTTATAAGAAATTTAGAGGTTATTAATATTATTTATATTCACTTTATATTTTTATAAGTTTACATCTTTGGGTGTTTTACCGGTCTGTCTTTTGAGACAGGGTTTCATATAGTACATACTGGCCTGGGACTCACTATGTACCAAAGGATGACCATGAACCTCTGATCCTCCTGCCTCTGTCTCGCAAGTGCTGGGTTCCAGGCATTTGACCCTGTGTCACCATGCCTGGCTCTATAATTTTATGTCCTTTGTGCTGCTTCTAAGATTAAAAACAAGTAATGTTAAAGACTTAATTTTACTTGTCTACTGCTAGGTGTGGAATGCAAAGATGTAGATAGAATAACTGGAAAAAAGGAGCAGTCAGTGACCTATTTATAAAATCAAATGAACGACTTGAAAAGCTCACTTCTCCATCAACAGCAGAAGGGCTGGGTGTTTACCTGTGAATTTCCTGGATTTGGGCACATCACTCATCTCTGCCCTTCGTCTGACGACTGAGGACATAGAGAAATCATACTGTAATTATCTACTGATATTCAGAACACCAATGTGTCCACCTACTAAAATATCTACAGTTTTAAAGTGGATGTATTTTCAGCTTGATATTTGGATGCTGAAGAGACACAGCTTGAGATGCCGCTTATTACTGGGGACAAAAAGCTTCAGGCATTTATTCATCCTATTTATGTCAAACTTAGGAGAATTAGTTTCTTGCTCCTCAGTCACAGTTCTGTCATTGTCACTGAGTGATCCTTCATGCTTTTCCATTTATGAGAAATTCATGAATTTCTGCTCTTCGGTCTCCTCTAGGACATTCTTCTAGAATATATGGAACCCAAAGTGTTATATTCTTCTCATGGTAGGTACCAGGCATTTGTGACTCTTCATATTAAAATTAATTAAAATTAAATGAAACTAAAGATCCATTTGAACATTTAAATACCCCATAACCACATGTAACTAGTAGCTACGATATTGGGCAGTACAGATTTCTAGAACATTTTTGCTGCCCTGGACAGAGCTGTTCTAGAGCAAACTAGAACTCACACATGCCCCAAAAGTGTGCCCCGATCTTAAATATTTGTCAAACAGTCCATATGACTTCAGTGTCTCTGGGGCCAGCTTGTTGGAGCCTGGCATGAAGGGGGTGGCCTGGAGTGTGAGCTGGTCCTACGTGTCACAGCAAAAGCAGAGTCAAATCTCTGGAGAAAGGGCAGGTGCAGAGGAGCCATTTCCATTTTCCAGTCCTGCGACTCCCAGTCCAGTCCAGACCTGCCGCCAAGACATGCTTGTACAGAAGCCCAAAACGAGGCACATTTTGAATTAATTTTCTGGCCGTTCTTTCTTTGCAAAACCTATCTTGTGCCTCTGATGAAGGGTTGCTTTCTTCTTGCCATGAATTTCAATGATTCTGAACCTAACAGTGTTTTCTACCAGCCTTGACATTTAGCATCAGCGTAGAGAAATCCGGCTTCAGCCAAGCCAGGATTATACCAGAGCTGGAAAGATTCGGTGCAGGTGAATGTCTGGGTTCATTCTCACTGACACACATCAGGGAAAATGTCCTGGGCCTGAAGAAAAGTCTCTCTCCCAAAGAGGAAAGGGCGGGGGATTTTCTCTAGTCATTTGTACTTTCAACTTATAAAAAACTGAAAAATAGTTAAGTCAGCAATCCTCCCCATTCTCCATTGTTTCACAATACCAGGTCTTTCTTGTATACGTGATGAGGATGAGCCAGAATAATTTTACAAGATGGTGCAAAGTCATTTATGGTGAGCTCAGGAGGTAAGCAGTCCGCTTACCTTTAATCACTTTTCTTCTTCTGAGCTGGCTTATATGATCCATTTTATTTTCTCAGTAGACTGGAAGTCCCTTGAAACTGATTTACATCCATACTTGATCCTATCACCATCTGACATAATAGGAGGTGCTGAGCTCTTTGATTCAACCCCATTCATGAATACTGATCAAACACATTAAGGAACACACAAGAACCCCAGTAACAACGTGTCCACACTGAAATGTGATAACTTTCAAACTTATTTCTTAGGAAAGGGAGATGAAGAAAGAGATGGAAATGTTTGAGGAAGAAAACCAGACTGTGAGCAGAATGAAAAGGTATCATTCAATCTTCTTTGGATATCATTGGGTTGTGGTATTCGAAGAGGAACTGTGTGTTCATTCATTTGCTGGAACCAAAGTTCCAAGGAGGTATGCATCCAATCTCTTCTCTCCTCTCAGCAACACCCTTCCTGACACCCTTCTGGGGTATAAGGAACCCCAAGTATTGTATATTTGTACTGTATTGTTTTGTATCTTCAGCCAAATGGGCTGCTGATGAGCTAACTCTGAATATGATCAACACAACTGAACGAGCCTGTCCGCCTTTCACAAAGGAATGCCAAGTGGCCACAGGAAAAACGTGCTGATCTGTCCTGCTTGAAATCAGGATCCAGCCAGTCTTCAGTGCTGCCAGAAAACTGAACTTTAGGGATATAGTAAAGGTCCCAAATTCGAATTTAAAAGTATGTTTGTGACCTCTTGGGGGTTTGAAGGATGGTGGTGACCAATTTGACATGCACTTTCTAGATGTGCATCTTTAAATTGCAATGCTTCACTCTTGTCCTGGTCCAACTGCTTGCTGGTGTCTCTCCTGCCAAAATGGTTTCAATTAGATCCGGGAAAGGGTTGATACAGAGCACTTGAATAGTGCTTGCCAACATGGGAATTGGTTTTCAACACTGCTGGTTTCCATCCCAAAAAAAATCCCCCCTTCCTGGCCCTTGAGTTAGAAGAGATTATTCTCAGACAAGCATTTAGTTGATTTTTTAATGTCAAAGAAACTTAATTTGCAAACTCGTTAGAAACTCTTAGTAAAAAGCAGCCTAGTAAAACAGATGATTAATATTGGTAAGCTCCTCATTTGCATATTAATTAGTCTCCATACTCAGCTAATTAAAATGGTCCTGTCTGTTTGAGGATTTCTTTTCTAAAGTGTCCCCCTTTTATTTCTATGATAAGCGTGTGTTTTAACTAACATAAGGTTGGGTGAGGATGTCTGTACTTACCGAACTAATTTTTCTCTCTTTGATGCTCAGGAGAATGCCACAGAGTCCCACCACTGTCTCTCCTGGCATAAGTCACTAGACCCTAGACTTGATCTGTGTGCTTCTCCGGGTTTGGGGGGAGAGAAAAAAATTGGGTGATGCAGTGGCTGATATCGGTAAAGCTACATAATAAAGGCACAAAGCTGGAGTTAATATTTGTTTCCTGTGAGTCATGTGTAGAAATGTACCTCTCCAGTATTTGAATACAAATACCTATGCGGGTAGGCGCTGGGTATAAACCCAGGGCTTCACAATCAGTGTAATTTTTTTTATTGTTTAATTTTTGTGTGTCAGTTAGTTTCTCATTCAGACAAAATACCTGAAGAAACCAGTTTCAAGGATGCAGGGTTTCTTTCAGTTTACTGCTCCAGTTCCAGCCCATCACAGCAGGGAAGGAATGACAGCCAGAGTTTGAGGCAGCAGGTAGGTCACATTCAGTCCCCAATGAGGAAGCAGAGCAGAGCCACCAATGCTGCTGTATGGCCTGTACTCTCCTTTTTATCCGGTCCAGGACCCCAGGCCCATGGAATGATGCTGCCCACCATTAAATTGAGTTTTCGTTCCCTAATTCACTTAGTCAAGATAATCTCTCACAGATGTTAACCTTTGCCACACAATTCTAGGCGCTGTCAAGTGACAATCAATATAAAGCATCACACTCAGCTGTTCTCATCACTTACCTCACGTTTGCATTTTTTAGTGAAGAACTGGTGGGTCAGAAAATAAATAATCAAGCCGGGCGTGGTGGCTCACACCTTTAATCCCAGTACTTGGGAGGCAGAGGTAGGAGGATTGCCATGAGTTCAAGGCCACCCTGAGACTACATAGTGAATTCCAGGTCAGCCTGGACTCGAGCGAGACCCTACCTTGAAAAAACAAAAAAAAAAAAAAAAAAAAAAAAAAAAAAAAAAAAAGAAAATAAATAATCAATAATCTTTTAGGAAATCATGCCTTCAGGAAGCCTAGCTGTTTAATCTGTAAGAAGAAACTCCTAGAAGCTGGTAGAATGCTAGTCTGGCATGCTTAAGACCCTGGGTTCAAGTCCCAGCACCAAACAAGCTTCCAACTCTTATTAGTCAGAATGTATTTCCACTGCAGGCTAAACAAAAGCAAAGAAGCAATCCATAAATACTGACAGAAATAAACAACCTTTGAATATAGAGTCCTCAGCTGAGGTTCAGGAGAAATGACATTAGTACCAGTGACTGAGCCACATTAGCCAAACTGCTGAATGTCACAGCCACAGAACCAGGAGTAAGTGTCTGCATGAGGTGTACTAGGGAAGACTAATAAGGGAACAGATGAAGGAATGGGTCCCCAGCAGGGAATTTTCATATAAAGCCTGATCCACAGAGCTGTAGCCCCATTCCTAGGACAGGTGCCTCTGCCCAGGACTGAGCTTTGATCTTCCAGGACCACCACCCTTCTTTGCTTGCCTCTTATTTTCATGGCCCAATCACCAGGCAGAGTGGCTCACACCTTTAATCTCAGTCCTTGGGCAGCTGAGATAGGAGGATCATCACTGTGAGTTTGAGGCCAGCCTTGAACTACAGAGTTCCAGGTCAGCCTGGCCTGGAGTGAGACCCTATCTTGAAAGAACAAACAACAACAACAGAAAGAATTTTTTCTTTGCATGGCTGAGACTGTGTAACTGGAAATTACCTGCTTAAGGACTCACACTAACTTCTCCAAACTGAACCCAGGCTAATCTGGACCACCCAAGTTCATGGGGTGAATGTCAGGACACTGCACGCCAAGAAGCTAACTGAACAAGCCTTCTCCAAAATGGAGACTCCCACATGCTTTATTCAGAACTCTAGTTATTGCTCAACCACCTTGCAAATGGACTCAAGAGATTATTGCTTCTTCTCTACTCGTTCTTCATCGACCAGGGCCTGTCCTGTGACCGTGCCTCACGAGATGTGCCAGTGACATCTCTCCCTAAACTGAGTTAGGCACTGACGCATGTTCATCCGATCTTCATTGACTCATCCCTGATTGGATGGCACCATATCCCTCACGCCATATTGCAGATGCTAGCTAATTTAATTGATTGCTGAATAAATAAGCAGATCAGTTAATCCATGATGAACAAGTAAAGCATGCATTTCAATTGCCTGCTTCAAAGCCGGGCATGGTGGTGCACGCCTTTGATCCCAGCACTCGGGAGGCAGAAGTAGGAGGATCACCATGAGTTCAAGGCCACCCTGAGACTACATAGTGAATCACAGGTCAGCCTGGACTAGAACGAGACCCTACCTCGAAAAACCGAAAAAAAAAATTACCTGCTTCATAAGGCCCCCAAACCTATAGGCTAAAACCAAGAATCCAGTACTTTCCAGGATCCGGAGAGTTGTTTAAGGAGTTCTGTTGTCTCTCCAGGGCTCCCTCATGGTGCTGCATTCACTTGGGAGCCTCTCAGGGGTGAGCAGGGTTGAGACTACAGATCTTTCTCTCCTTTATGTCTTCCACCCTCAAGTTGGCTCCTAGGACTTCCTAAATACCGGCAGCAGTGTTCAATATGCAAGCCTGCATCACGTTTCCTAACCACAGCAAACCACATGGCCAATCGCAGAATCAATGCGACTCTTAGGGAGACCCTGGGTGTCATGAACCACATGTCTGGACCTTAAAGGAGCCTTGGAAGGCAGATGGGTGAGTGCACAACTAACCCAGATAGCAAGCCTAGCCAGCTCCAGCCACTTACAACTCTAACCATGGACTAAACAGCCCTTAGTACCTTTCTCCCAGAGCTACAGTTTTGTATCTTATTTCCATCAGGGTGGTAGTGTTGGTGGGAAGCGACATTTTATTTCTGTTTTAAACAAAACTCGTAAAGCTGTGTAGACATGAATTTAAAAATACAGGTTTAGTTTGGTGGGGGAGAAAAGCATACGGCCATTTAAAAACCCCAATCAAACTTAGATGTGAATTAGATGCCAGCTAGAATTAATAAGGAGAAAAATTGTAAATCTGAGCAATTAATTATTAAGCACCTAACAGCCAAATATAGTACCTGTGGGCCCAGAGGCTGCTCCCATGAGAACGTGGGAACTAATTGCCTAGCATCACACTGGGAAGCATGGGGTGCACAGAGAGCCAAGGCTTTCTGTTTGCTGAGCCACAGGAAAAGGAAAGGTGGAGATCTAAGAAGAGAAGTATTTAAAATCCCTTGGGAAATCTCTTCAATCGCCAAGCATGAAACAAGATAGGTGATAATGAGGGCCAGTGAGAGACAGGAAGGATGCTGGGGTGTTTAACACGGGGCTGCGGGGAGCTCTGAGTGGGCACACCAAGAAACCCACTCTAACTGGACTGAAGAAGCACAGACTTGTCACACAGCTGGTACCCATCTTTAAATGTTGCTCTATTTCATGCACGTATTGATTGTGTCATTGATTATACATTGTATATGCATTTAAATACAAAGGAACTAACTGTGGGGAGACTGGAGGGATGGGCTAGTGGGTGCTGCTAATTTAAGAAAATAAGATTTTTTCATATATATAAACATTATTGAATGGTTATAAATATATTTATAAACATTGTTGTGAACTGAATGCTTTTCTCCCACCCCACCTACCATTTAGATGTCGAAACCCTAGCCCCCAGCATGATGGTATTTGGAAATGGGACCCTTCGAGGTCATTAGGGTTAGATGAATTCATGAAGATCAGGCTCTAGTCTGACAGAATCTATGCCATTAAGAAAGAGACACCAGAGAGTGGTCTGTCTCCTTGAATGTACGCCCACACAGGGGCTGAGGAATGTCATGTGAGGGCACAGTAAGATGACAGGGATCTGCAAACCAAGAACAGAGTTCCCCTACTAGGGTCAGATCAATCAATACCTTTATTTTGGACTCTTCAGTCTCCAGTGAGAAAGCAGTGTGTTGCTTTAGCCATGGTCTGTGGTGTGTGTTATGCCAGGCTGAGCTGACTAAGAATGTAGCAATAGTTTTCACCCATCTTTAAATCTTGCTCTATTTCATACACATATAATTATACAATAGTAATTGATTATACTTTGGATATACATTTAAACAAATTTTGTTCTAATTTTTAAAAATAAAGTGGGACTATGTGAAGGTTTGAATCAGGTGTTTCTTAGAAACTCATGTGTTTTGAATGCTTGGTCCCCCGCTGATGGCCATTTGGGAGGTGGAGCCCTGAAGGAGGAGGTGTGATGTTGGGGGCGGGCTTAGGAGTGCCAGCTCCCCCTTGGTAGAACTCAGCTCACTCTTCTGCTGCTGTTTTCCATCTGCTGTAGCAGAGGTGATGTCCAGCCTCTGCTCATGCCACACTTTCCCCTCAAGACCGTAAGCCAAAATGAAAACTTTTCTTCCATGAGCTGCTTTGGGTCAGGTGCTTTGTCTCAGCAACAAGAAGGTAACTGCAACAGACATGATACAGCTCCATAGTAGAATGAGTACTTAATGATGCCTGAGACCCTGGATTGATTCAATCCCAAGCACTGAAAAATAAATTAAATGATAAAAATAAAGCTATCATTGAATGAAAAACAATTCCCAGTTTAATAAAAACTGATTCTTTTCCTTTGAGTGGAAAAGCCAGGATTCAAATCCTGGGGTTCTAGCTGAGCCTCTCAGTAACTGTTGTAGTGCTAGACCAACAAGCAACCCATCAGGGGGGACAATCTGATTTCTACAGCATGGGTGAGGCACAGACATGTGCTTCATGGTCTTCTTTCTCTTGTTTTCTTTCTTCCTCAGAACAGAAGTGAGCAGGGGCCAGGCAGCTACATCTGTGCTATGCTGGCTACACTCTGTGGCTGTCATTCTGAGAGGTATGGAGAAGGCTCAAAGCCCTTGGGGGCTGCTTCCTGAGTTCAAGTTCTGGGAGCCAGGCCTTGCTAGGAGCTTTGGAATTGGACTTTCTCTACCTAGCACTGAGCAGGAAGTACTCAGCAAGTGCTAACAAGTCCCTGGTTATGAGAGCTCCAGCCATACCCGAGGGAGCGTCCCTTCCTGAGGTGATGGCAAGAGCTGATGGCTTTTCCAAACCTTATCGGAAAGGTGACTGTCTCCTGGGAGAGTAGCAGGATTTAGGAGAGGACCTTTAGACCCAATATCCACTTCTCAGCATAAATCCTCAGTACTCTGTTTACTTCTGAGACATTTTCCTTCTCTGTAAAATGGGGATGCACGGTAGTTTTCCATCGACTGCATCAAAATACCTGAGGTTATCAATGTAAAAAGAGGAAAGCTTTACTTTGGCTCACAGTTTTGGAGATATCGGTTCTGAGCTACTGCTTACAGGCCTACAGTGAGGCGGCATATCATAGTAAGTGTTCAGAGCAGAGAAAGAAGCTCTCTAGTGTCTGGGATGTGAAAGAGAGGAAGAAGAGGGGTTGGGTACCAGTTTTCCCTTCAAGGACAGATCCTATTCATAGCAACCTCACTTCTTCCCAACAGGCCACACCTAGAATGGTCCTGCCCCTCATAATAGTGTCTCAGACTGAAGACCATGCTTGGAACACCTGGACCTTTATAAGATCTTTTTTTAAAAATCCAAACTCAAATAGACTCCTTAGGCCCATCAGTTAAGGTGACCATCAATTAAGGTGCATTTGCTTATAAGCAAAACTGTCTGTAGCAATCCATTGAAAATGGAGACGGGGCTGTAGCTCAGGGGTTTAGCAGTTTCATAGCATGTGCAAGTCTGGAATTCAGTCCCTAGCACTGTGACTTCAACCACTGTACTCTAAGCCATAGGAAGTTTGAGGAAGGTTCTCCGTACACTTTATCCTCTGCCGCTTGCCAGTGTCTTGCCTCATGATGCCAAGATGGCTTCCACAGAGGCTGCAATGCACAAGCAAAGAACGAGAACATGGAGAATCTATTTCAGCTCCAGCAATTTTTCCCACCAGGAGTTCCTTGTGACGGGATCAAGCATTCCATACTGTGATAGCTCAGGTGCTGGCCAGGATGTGCCCAGTTCAGCCTCGCAACCGTGGTCTCACCTGCATTCCCACTGGCCTCATCGGAGGGGTAGCCATCATTTCCTCTCCTCCATCAGTTCCCGGTCAATTTCTGACTCTCCTTCTTCAGCTGCCCCAGTGAGTCAGTGAGCTATTGTTAACTCTATGGTATTCCTTTCCTGTTTCCTCTGATTATATCAGCAAGAATTGATTTCTGCTTGTAGCTAGGAAATCTGACTGTAATATGATGATTTAATTGGTTCATTAAGAGGTGTTCTCTCTCTCTTTCTCTCTCTCTCTTTCCTGTTTCATTTTGGTGTTTACAATGAGTTTCAAAGGACAACTAGAGAATAAATTTTTACTTTAAATTATTGTGTAAATTACCTTTACCAAGTCACTACTATGTTTATTTTAATATCCACCTCTCAGTTAAATCCAGGCCACACAAAGCACTACAATTTGCTCAGAGAAAGGGGTACAGAGCCTCACAAGGAGCCTCTGCTGAGTTCTTCATATGAGCAGGTGTTAGCCCAAGTCCTCCAGTGTGGGTTTAACCCTCACTGCTATCTGTGTTTTAAGGATAAGTGCACCTATGTGGAGATGAATCACATATAACACAAACAGCAAATGACCCAGGCTACCCCAGTGCAGAGGCCTTTCCAGTTTATGAGCTAAACATTTTCACTTACTTCACTATCAGAAATGAAGGCCATGGATGGTACAGCACAGAGCCTGCTCAGTGCCGCTCAGCTACCACTGAAGTTGGTATCAAAGGCATTGATCTTGGAGTTCATCCAGAGGATTTTGCTCTGGAAGGGCCATAAAGACATTGATCATTTTTTAATGTAGAGGAAGGTCAATGGCCCAGGCACTGAGATTACCTTTAAAGTCTGGCTCCAGGCAATGAACTCATTTTAACCAAGCTGTACCTGCCCTGCACTGGGCTCATTTACTGTGCTTGTCCACCCACAGGCCTCCCTGAGAGAAAGAGCCCACCTCCCTCCAGGCCTTGAAGCTGACACAAACATGTTTACACTAATTGCCATAACTGACAGACAGTGGACATCTTGCTTGAAGGCCATCAGGTGAGACTGACCTACCTGTTTCAGAAAGCTGGGCCACTGCGATGACTTGAATCAAAATTAGGAATCAGGAAATGAGAGCATGAAGGGTTATCAGTGGAGCGGAGGGTGAAGGGATGATGTCAAACTGAGTCAAATTCCGTGAATGCTCATGTCATGACGGGGTAGAGTATTCCTGCCTCAGACTCAAGCATTTATAACATCTCTGCTCCACTCTGTGGATAAAAACAGAATTGAGAGCATTTTTCATTCTATAAGTTCCAGAACAGAAGTGCAGTATTTTTCAATATTTAAGTTTCATGAACTTATTAAAAACAATAGCAAGCTTCCTTATAAACACACACACACTGAGGCACATGTGTGTGCACCTACACACATGGTACATATGTACACATTTCCAATTCAAAACCTGTCTCACTTAAGTTTAAAGTCTTCCAAATACACACAGTAGACACTACTTCTGAAATGCCAGGCAGGAGGTTTGCGCCATCTTGCTGTAGGTTAGCTCAAATCTACCACATTCCTCCTCCAGGAATCCCCTATAGACCAAAGCAATGCCAGCTAGCCAACTGACAGGGATGGCTGCTCTACCTTTTTGCTCCAGGACAATGGCCCTGAGACAGCAGAGGAATCACTGGAGGCTCTGGGAATGGGTTGACCAGAAGCTGAAGAGATAGGCTCCTGGCTTCCTCCATGTTTTCATCCCCTCCTCTGAGCTACTGTCATTTTATCTTGCCTCACGTAGCACAGTTCATGGGTTAGGAGAGAAAAAGTTGTGGTTCAATGTCAGTCCCTGGACTGGAAAGACAGACTTCTCAGGCTCAAACCTTGCTGCACCACTTAGAAATAGATCCATTTCTCTGAACGTCACTTTCCTCCTCCATAAGATGTAGGTGACATAATTAATTTGTACTTGTAGGACAAATGAAGGAATTCACTGAATGAATTACTATTTACAAAAGGTCCAAGTGCATCGTTCTATAGGACACTTTTTATAGTAGGTGTTTGTTAAGTCAGTAAACCAAATTGACCCATGAAATACTATCTCCAGGAAAAGACAGCCAGGTTGCTGGAAACAGAGCTGGATGCATTTTCCCTACAGGAAATTTCCATTTTCTAATTAGTCTCTACGAGGCCACCAAATATTCAAAAGTAACAGAGTGCTTCCAGTCATAGGTAACTTGCTTTTGGTAAAAAAGAAAACTGAATGTACCATTTCGTAGAGACATAGCAATGTAGAGCACAAATCTGCAGAAACTGAAAGAATAGAAGATTTTGAGGTAGTCATGCTATGCAAACACAGGATGAGCAAAGAGTCCTTGGCACCCATGGGAGCCATGGGATGCGGTGTGCACTTAAAAACTCCATAAATGTTTACGTTTAAATTTTATGATAGTTTATATCGACTGTTAACTTTCAGGACCTAGAATCACTGTGGTGATATGAATGTGAAGTGATTCCCACAGCCTAAATACGTCTGTGAATAAACCTCATGCTCAACCCCCAGCCGGTGGAGCCTCTGTTAGGTGGAGTTGTGCAGAAGGAGGCATTTCACTGGAGGCAGGCCTTGAACTTTAGAAGTTCAGTCTTACTGCATGTTCATAATGAGTCCACCTTCAATTACTTCCTCTTGGCTTGTGTGGAGATATGGCCCACTGTCTGCTAGTAAGATGTGATGCCCTGCTATCTGCTCTCCCCAACGTGATGACACTTCAACTCAAGACTATAAGCTAGAAATAAATCCTTCCCATCCATAATCTGTTTCCGGTCAGATATTTTATCCCAGCAACCAGAAAATAACTGCGACAATCACCTAGAAAACTAGCCTCTGTATATGCCTGTAAGGAATTTCCTGTAGTAATCTAGCCCTTGGGTGTGCCTGTAGGGGGTCATATAGATTAAGTTAGTCTCTGGGTGTGCCTATAAAGTATTATTTTTATTAGATTAATTGAGGTGGGAAGACCCACCTTAATTGTGATAAGCACCATTCCATGGGCTGGGGTCCTAGACTATATAAAAAGGGGAGAACAGTCTGAGCACCAGCATTCCTCACTCTGCTTCCTCACTGTGGACAGAATGTGACCAGCTGCCTCCCATTCCTGCCGTCATGCATTCGTCACCATGATGGACTGTGAGCTGAAATAAACCCTTCCTTCCCTCAGTTGCTTCTGGCCAGGGATTTTGTCCTAGCAATGAGAAAGTAACTTCAAATTTGGTGCCAGCTCTCACCAAGTCTCTGCATACAGTCCTTCAGTAACTGGCCTGGTGGATGTTTCTTTAGGCACATTTCTACCCAGGTAGGTCATCTGATTTCTCAGCTAAAAGCTACCTAAGTGGCCAGATTCCAAGAGCACTGCAAAAGACACAAATACATACAGGGAAGATGGACACATTTTTGAAAATAAGACAAAACAGCTCCAAAGTGTAGTAGTTTGGGATCTTTCAGTGTTGTGAAAATTGCCCTACAGACCCAAGTCATCTCAGATGAACTATATCCCAGCCCAGTGCAAGGATTGACATTCATGCAGCCCAAGCCTGGGAGTATCTCTGAAAGATGTGGGAAAGGCAGAATGTGTCAGCATGTTGGAGGAGAGGGACCTGAAGGAGGGATTCACCATATCCCCAGGTTATTTGACAATGAGCCTCAAGCAGATGCAGAGAGGGGAACATCGTGGGACCAGCAGGGACATGAAGGATCTGGGAGGACACCTTTGTACTGAGAAACAATACACAGGGGAAGAATCGTTGGTGACCTGCTCTAGGTGTGCTTCCCTTTGAAGAAGGAAAGGTTTTCAACAGGAGGGACTGTCAGGAAAGATGAGCATATGTGGACCAGAGGACAGGCCTACTGCTGAGAGCACAGTACAGAGGGTGTGGCAGTCACAGGACCGTGTTCAAATCCAGCTCATGTCTTGCTACTCACAGGATTCCCAATGGAACCTTCCAGCATCATCTGTGTAAAGTAGACTATCTCATTGTCAGATTCACTGTGCTAATACGTAGCAGGCACTTAAAAGTGTGTCAACACACTGAGATACTTGATCACATCTATCTTTCTTCCTCATAATGGAGGACAGAGTTGCCCCAATTCTACTGAAAGTAGAGAGGGAGCAGAGAGCTGAGGTGGAAGGATAAAAAGCTGGACTGAATCAGAGAAGAGGAATTTCAGGCATCTGTCCCTGGAAGAATTCCAAAGGGCTGCCAAGCCTGTAGGAATATTCCTGGCCCAGGGGCTGCAGCAGTGACTTCTGGCGAAGGCTGAGGAATCTCTATACTTACCCAGACCCACCCAGAGGCTGCGACACCATGTGCCTGAGACCTGAGGAGTGCTGGCTCCTTAGGGCCCACAGGGAGCTGTCACTTGTAGAGCTAAGGGTCCCACTACTCTACTCAAAGCCTCCCTGAGAACTGTGACAATAGAAGGCGCCTGCCTGCTGCCACTGCTCATTGTTGTTAAAAGCCAAGGGACACAAAAGCCACCAATGCCAGCACTTGAAGAGCTTCTTTACCACACTCAACAGCTGCCTGGTAACGATAGTATCAATGTCAAACATTACTTATGCCAATAGCAACGTGTCCTGGAGAACTCAGGTTTACATTAGAATTTACTGAGTGAATCAGTTCCTTTTCCTATTGCTGGGACAAAACACAACTTAAGGAAGGAGAATTTATTTGGGTTCACTGTTTGAGGGGATGCAGTCTGTGATGGCAGGGAGGTCATGGCAGTGGGAGCATGGGACAGATGATCACGCTGTCCAGTCAGGAAGCAGAGAGAGATGTCTGCTGGAACTTGGCTAGCTTCCTCGTCTGTCTTTTTTTATTCATTCTGGGACCCCAGGCCATGGTTACTAGCCACCTACACGAGAATGGTTCTCCCCTTCCCTGTCAAACACACTCCCAGACATGCCCAGAAGTGTCTCTTAGGTGCTTCCAAATCCAGTCAAGTTCACAGTCAAGGTGAACTACCACACTGAGCTGGGTGTTACCATAAGTCTTACATAGTCTGTACTTTCCTTCATTCATTCACTTATAGTTTCAACATCTTCATTAAACTCTTTGCATAGCCCAGCTATAAAATAGGAATTATTTGGGGTTTAAGGAAAGGTTCAGGAAGGAAATGGAAGACTACCCGTTAGCTAGTTCTGCTTTATGATGCTCCATCTCTGGAATTAGTAGAAATGGAACTGTGGGGGCCATTACACTGAGATACCTTTCCCAGGGATGTGGGGACAATGCACTGAGGTATCGTCCCAGGGCTGTGGGACATTACACCGAGGTACTTTCCCAGGTCTCTTATCCATGCAGCACTAAAGGCATAGTGCAATAGCCTATGAGACTTTTAAGGATGTCTTTACATATTTGTGACCTGAAAATGTTTTCCTAAAATAACAAAAGGAAATGATGTTTGTGATACAGGTGGGGGGGTAGTGGGGTGCAAGGAACCCTGTGCAAATCCTAAACCAGCCACAAGTCTCCCTGGGAAAGGAGTCCATGTGAGCATTGAATGACAGAAAACCATGGAGAATTAGAGAGCTAGAGTGTCCTACTAAAAGCCTCAGTGGAGAGCACCTAGGTAGGCTTTCCCACTTTCTTCGGGAAGCAGTAGGTCCTTGGACCATTCTGCTCTTCGTCCATCCCATCCCCCGAGCCGGGGCCTTATGGGTATCAAGGCAGCTCCACTTTGTTCTGTTTAAATATACTTGGATTCTCTGTAAGGTTTTATTTGTTTAGAAAATGAGTTCAGTGCTTAGTGTTAGAAAATCACTCATGTATTCCAACTTCATTTTATTAACGAGTGCCCTGAGGCTAAAGAATTTAAATTAATTGTCCAAAGTCTCCCAACTGGATAAGAAAGCCAGGTTTCCTGAATCTTGGTATAGGATTATGTCTTCAAGTAAAGACTCAGAAAGCATATATGTATAGAAGCAAATTTGTTCCAAAACACAGGTGAGAAACTTGTGTAACTTCTGGGTGTTACCTTTCCTTAAGAGCAGCTTGACTTTAACCTGGAGACACATAGTTTAACAGGATTTCTGGGTTAATATGTAACAGCTTAAGGAAAAACACCACCACATTGTCAAGCTGTGGTTCTGGAGAGATAAAGCAGAAAAACACCCCCCCCCCAACACACACACACTCTCTGCTCCCCACAGTGAACTTCAACTCGATCCAGGCAGGTCTGTAAAATGGATCTTTAATTAGATAAAGATTTATTTTAGGTTAGTTTCATAGATAAAACAGAGCTGAATTTGTCGGCTTATAAAAACAAATGGTGCTGGACACCTTTAATCCCAGCACTCAGGAGGCAGAGGTAAGAGGATCTCTGTGAATTCGAGGCCACCCTGAATTCCAGGTCAGCCAGGGCTAGAGTAAGACCCTACCTCAATAAACAAAATAAAACAAAAATTGGGGTCTAAGAGAAATGAGAGGTAGGCCATTCAAAGCCAAAGGTTGATTAGCATTAACAAGTACTAGAACCCTGAAGAAAACCAATGATAAAGAACTCTTCCTTGGTGTTTCTTCTTAGGCAGGGAAGGAAGTACACTGAGATCTCACACAAGGTGGGGGTGGGTGGATGATCTGTTCTCCTCCACCCTGTCCTTACACCGGGATCCACTTATCCATCCTCTGTTCTCTCACAGCCGTGGGCAGAAGTGCACTTGGGTTTTGTGGTACCCTCTTTTCTTCATCTTTTTTTAAATTATATTTTATTTATTCATTTTCAAACAGAATAATAGAGAGAGAGAGAGAGAGAGAGAGAGAGAGAGAGAGTGTACCAGGGCCACCACCTTGTGGGTCTGGCATATGTGGGTACTGGGGAATTGAACCCGGGGCCTTAGACAAAGGAGACAAGTACCTTAACCGCTGAGCCATCTCTCCAGCCCTCTTTTCTTCATCTTGATACCTTCGTAGGCCCATGAACTCCTCACCATGTCTGAAGGTTTCTCAAAACCCATAGGGAGTGTTTTGCTTCTTACCAGTCTGTCTGTGGTCATCACTCCAAGACTCTCATGACACTAGCATGTTGGGTCTCTTCTCTTCTAGAACTAGGCTCACAGAACCAATATTTTCTTGTCAGATCTTGGGGACAAATTCAAGACATATTTTCGAGGGGAAATTATTGTATTTGGTGATTTTAATTGGCATTCAGTCAAGAATGAGACTCAGGAATGAGTCTGAGGTTGTTCTTTGTGAGCAAATAGATGTGGTCTTTTAATAAGCCAAGAAACAGAAGAAGGGCTGGAGAGATGGCTCAGTGGGTAAAGGTGCTTGCTTGAAAGCCCGACCGTCTGGGTTCGGTTCCCCAGTACCCTAGTAAGCCAGATGCATAAAATAGTGTATGCATCTGTAGTTCATTAGCAAAAGGCCCTGGCACATCCATTCTCTCCCTCTGCTTACAAGTAAATAATAAATATTTTTTTTAAAAAAAGAAACAGAAGAAAAGCAGAAGTGAGGCAGAGGACTGGAACCATGAGGCCAATTCTGACACAATGTGTTTGACATCCAAGAAGAGATATTGAGGAAGTACTTGAGAATAAGGAGGAGGAGGCTGAGGTTTAGAAGTCTAAGACCAAAGAAAGCATGTGCTGCACACACACTCACATTGCACACACACACACACACACACACACACACACACACACACACACACACACACACACACAGAGGGATTTTCCTAAATGTGAAATGGGTGCAGAGTGAGCCATGGGACAGAAAGAAAGACCACAGGGCAAAATGAGAAGAGGGCTTGGAAGGGGGCTCTGAGGAATAAGGAGCAGGTGAAAGGGGAACGCCTCCATAGCAGCCATGAGGTTAGAGGAGACAAGGAGAATGTCATGGGACACACATCCTTGTTGTGAGCCTTCCTGTGAGGTAAGGGGGCGGGGCGGCTCAGCCCCGTTCCCAGGCCAAGCCTTGCCGCGCCCACTGGAGGCAGCGCGGGCTTTTTTCTTTTGTTTGAATGCCTGCTGAGAAGATGGCGCTGGCCTCTGTTCCTGCTCCCACGAATTTATTGTCTCCTTCTATGGAAATGGCTTGGTGCCTGGCATGCTTCCGTGTATTTTGGACCAATTATGAATGTGTACGTATGTGATGCTGATAGGATATAGTTGGACTTAAAATTGCTGCACACCTGAGCGCGGGAGAGAAGAAGAGAAGAGAAGAGAAGAAAGAAGAATGAAGTAGCTACTAGTAGTGTTTGTAACTTGTAAGGTTTCTTGAATAAAATGCTGCGGAGAAGAACTCTGGTGGTCGTGTCCTTTCTTGCTGGACGAGCAGGGACGCGACACATCCTAAGTACAGTGTTTCAAAAGTGGATGTGGGTTTGTGATGTTAGATGCTATCGCTAAGAGGTCATGCCACCTGGAACCTGAAAAGCATCCTGTTAATTAATTAATTAATTTGAAAGAGAGCGAGAAAGTGAATAAGAGTGGACATGCCAGGGCCTCCTGCCATTGCAAACAGACTCCAGACACATGTACCACTTTATCCATCTGGTTTTGTGGGTACCGGGGAATCCAACCCAGGCAGGCAGGCTTTGCAAGCAATTACCACTGATCCATCTCCATAACCCCCAACCCTGTGAGTCACTGGTGATCTCAGAAAGTGAAGCTCCAGCATGTGGAAGAGGTAGAAGCCACTCTGTGAAGAGTCAACAGTGAACACCCCGCATACTCACTCGAAGATTCAGTAGAATGAGGTCTTTGCAGGAGGAGCAAATCGGTAACAGTTACCGCACACCTCAACAAACTCAAAATGAGCTTCTAATGTCTCACGCTGATGCACAAGAAAGTGAAGCGCCTGTTAGAACAAAATCAGCCTCCTATTAAAAGAGAGCAAATTAGCCTTCTAAATACTTATGTTTATTCCCATAGATCAGTGCTGCTCCCAGCTTTGGTCAGAAAAGTATCTTTTCACAGTTACTTGAAAGACTCAAAACTTATCAAAGGGCTGCTGCTGAGAATAAGTGACTGTCGATTGCGCAGCCCTTAATGAGATCTCTAGCACCCTCCCATGGCTCAAGGAACGCAAAGAATGTAAGAGCCAAAAGAGGAGAAGAATTGCTGTCAAGTTTCAGGACATGACAAGGTCATTTCACTCATGAGCTCACAGCAGCTGCGGTTACTGCACAAGACCTGTACAAGGCTGGACCCGTCAACTTTCCATCATGGGTGGGGGAGGGGTTCTCAAGCCCCACCCCTCTCAGAGGAGTTATTGGCAATTAATGGTTGCTGGGGCAAGGGGAGACATTGTCTTCCGTGGTGTAGCCACTTGGTAGCCCATGGTCTAGTAAAGAACCCCCACCCCTACTCATGCAAGCAACCCTAATGAAATTCACACACACACACACACACACACACACACACACACACACACACACATCAAAGTAGAGGGGGGCTTAGTTGGAAAGAAGAAAAGGTTCAGCCAGGAAGGACAAGGAAAGGTCATGGAGGAGGGGTATATTCAAAACACATTATATACATGTATAAAATTATTAAAGATAACAATAACAAAATCCAATGTTCATAAAGGAAAAATCAGTTTCTAGCATCCAATAAAAATTATCATATATGAGAAGCAGCAGGGAAAACAATAAATCACCAGAAACAAGCTCAGATATAAAAAGATGATAGAATCAGCAAATTAGAAGGACTAAAATTCTTTATTAAATATTAGTAAAACATAATTATAACAAGAAGTAGAAAATAGTTAAAAAGGAAACACGAGGAATTACATCAAAGTTCTTTTTTTCCTGTATCAGCCCCTCCGTCCCTCCTAATGCTCATCCTATGACTTCTGTTCTGTGAGGTAGCTTGTTTCAGGTAACTTTGTGCTTTTGCTTCAAGGTATGACAGTCTTTTTAAATCTTGACAAATATACCATATACATGTTTCCAATGACCTTGACACCTCCGATTGCTTCCAGAGCCTGAGACTTCTGGTGTTCAGCTCAGAGCATCTGCTGGGCTCTAGAAGGAACCTGGTGTTCATCTCAAAGCATCTGATGGGCTGTAGAAGGATCTTGGTGTTCAGCTCAGAGCATCTGATGGGCTGTAGAAGGATCCTGGTGTTCAGCTCAGAGCATCTGCTGGGCTAAAGAAGGAACCTGGCATGAGATTCCCACAGTAGCATGAAGATTCATGTCTAGCTCCCATAAATGGTCTATCTGACCTGAAGTCCAGCACCCCCTTAAACAGTTTCTCATGACTGCTGGTCTTAGCTTATTCTTTCCTGTTTTAAACTATCCTTTGGAAACTTTAATGGAACATAAGACCCTTAAAATGAAAAAGACAAATATCAATTAGAAGAAACTATTAAACATCAAAGTTCACTGAAAGACCTGTGAATCTGGGGCTGTCAGGACAGGCTTTGGTCAAAGTCAACAACTTAGGTTGACAGAGACAGGTTGAATCTTCTTGCTTGGTTATATATCCCATTCAGAAATGTAGGTCTCCTTCATAGAGACGAATGCATTGCTTAATCTTAAAGCTAAATTTCCACAATTGAAATGTCTCAGTTTTACTGAGTTTGTTCCCATAGTGGAGAACCCATGGGCTCCATGTCACTTAGCTCCTAAAATGTCACTGTGGGTTGAGCATTTCTAACCCCCCAATTCAAAATCAGAGGTGTTCCAAAATCCAATACATTTTAGCACTGACAGAAGATTAGTGGAAAATTCTACACCTGACTTCCATGTGACAGGTTGGCCAAAAGAAAGAGTACAACAAAAATAAAATTATCAGGCTTATGTGTATAAGATCTGTGAAATACAAATAAATTTTACGTTTAGTTTTGGGTCTCATATATATACTAATATCTCAGAATCTGAAAAAAAATCTGAAATACTTCTAGTCCTAAGTATTTTTGATATAGAATAACTCAACTGTACTAAGCTTAAACTTTTAAATTCTAAATGATTGGAGTACTTCTATTTAGAATCTTGAACTGAAAACTCATTTATTTCTGCACTTCCCTATGCCAATAAGGGAATTAGAGATCATGGTTTTAGCTTCTCCCTGGTTGAAGGAAAATAGAAGCGTGGGTCTCAGTTGAATGCATCAAGCTGTCATGCTCATATCTGGTGCCAGCTGGTCACCTGTTGGCAAGGCCAGCAGAGAGCCCCGGGAATAAATCCATCCTGCCCTTCTACACCCATCATCAAACAGACAGTCTCTGTCAGAACATCTTCTCCCTGTGCAAGCCACTTCATTACACAGAAAGCCTCTCTGCTTAAGTGATGTTTCGTTATCAGCTTGCATCTTAATATCTAGCTAATTAAAAACGAAATTAACACCGAGCCAATATCTTTCCATTATATATTTTAAAAGACACCCATCTCCTTGTAACAGACCACATTTCCCCTTGGCTTGGCCTCACGAACACAGCCAAAAGGAACCAAGAGGAAAAAAATATATATAAATGCACATGATGTACTTCAAATATTTTTACTGTCATTTCTACTTGTCTATTTCATGCAACACATATTTTGCTTCTGGAAAGCTCATCTTCCTGATTTTCCTTCACCTGCCTGAATCTTCATCTCATCTTCAACAGAGGCATCTCCATCTCAGCAGGAAGATCGGAAGAGGAAAGCAGACCGCCAGGACACCACAAGTGGCAAAAGCTACATCATTAGTGTTGTGTGAAACTTTTCCCTGGGGAGATACAAGCAAACTCTGCTCCCCCCACATAGGTACCAACAACAGAACAAAGTCAACTTGATGAACCAAGGTGCTTAATGGGGTTACTTACAGAGAGTGGGTGAGGGGTAATTTATTGGATTGTGGGTGACTCCAGCATAGATAATGACCTCCCAGAGCCCCCCTTCAGTTAATCTTATAGTCACTATATTCCCCAGCACCTCTCAAGATCATGAGCCCATAGTACAGCTAGGGGAGAATTACATATAGCTGGTGGGGAGACACAAGAAGGAGTGGCCGGGATCTTGGTTGAGGGTCTAATGACCCTCATGACCCTTCCTTCTCTAAAGGAATATCAACAGGTCTAATCTTGAGGGTCTCTTGGCTAGGAGTCACAGCAAGTCTTGGTTAACTTCTCATTACTAGGACAAAATACTTGGCAAAAATCAGTTTAAAGGAGGCATTATTTCAGCTTGCAGTTTGAGGAAATGGTCCATGATGGAAAGGAAGGCATGGTGACAAGAGCTTGGAGAAGCTTGTCATATTCATCCCAGTAAGGAAGCAGAGTGATGAATGCTAGTATTCAACCAGCTTCTCCTTTCTTTATAGCCCAGGACCCCAGCCCATGCCAATCACAGCTGAGGGTCTTTCTGCCTCAACCTATCAAAATAATCCCTCACAAGCATGCCCAGAGGCTAACGCTAGATAATCCCAAGTGATTCTAAGTCCCTTCAATTTCACAATCAATATAAACCATTGCACAGCTCTTAGGGTGAAGACAGTCTTGGCTATTGTGCTTGGATGACAGCATCTTCAACAATTAGGAGTATAGTCATTGAACAGAGAGGTTGAGAATACATTAACAGCCCATCCAGAAGACATTTTCCAGCACTACCATAGTCAACCATATGCCACTGGGATGAACCTCCAAACCAGGCACAGTTATGGAAGGAAGGGAGTTATTGAAGTTACAGATCCAGGGAAGTTCCATAATGGTGAGAGAGGCTGACCCCTTTATACAGGTCCATAAAGAGAGAACATCACCAACACTATACACACCAGCAAAACAGGTAGGGGAGAGAAGGAAGAGGGAGATTTCCTTAGGGCATGGGGTCTTGCAACTCTTTCCCAGACTTGATGACTTTCTGAGTGTCTGGAATTTCCTTTCTGTATTGCCCTCCCAGAGAGGGATGTTTGTTTCTAGCTAACATGAGTTCTTGAATCCCCTGAGCCTCCTTTCTCTCTTCAATTCAAAGGAAATGTGCTACACAATACTCAAGATTACTGTGGATTGCTACCAGGTCAAGTTGACAACAAAACTTGACCATCCCAAGCATCATATGAAATTTAAAAATGATCTCCAAAGGAACTGTTTACTGACTTATCTGCAAAATGAGCATAAAGCAGAGCAGGACCCACTAAAGAAAGCAACAAAACAATTCCATTCCTTGGCCTCAAATACAAGATAAGAACTTTGCATGAGTTTGACTACAGTGTGTGCCCCACTGGGGATTCTGGCTAGGGAAACATGAAGGCTTCACTCAGCCTAAGTCTGAGCTCTAAAATCATTGTGGATCTAGGGACACACTGATTCTCTTTAGAGGAATCAGTTACAAGTATGTTACAAAGATGATGTTGGATATTAACTTTTCAGTATAAGAAAAAGTGGTGTATAGATGGGAATCTATATCTGAAAGTTGTCTTTTGGTAATGTGGTGAGACACAAACTTTAAAAAAAAATTTAATGATCTGTTTTAGTTGTTTTTTAAAAACATACTTATTGTCAATAATTAGATACATTGTATGAGCAAATCTTGTGGTGGTACCCCATTATTTCCCTCCTCCCTCTCCCCACCCCACTGAGCTCCTCTATGGGCATACTGGATCATTTATTGGTGTGTGTGTGTGTGTGTGTGTGTGTGTGTGTGTGTGTGTGTGTGTGTGCATGTGCCAGGGTCTCTTGCTGCTGCAAATGAATGTCTGTCCAGCTCTACGTGAGTAGTTGGGGAACTGAACCCAGGTCGGTAGGCTTTGTAAGCAAGTACCTTTAACCACCAAGGCATCTCCCCCAGACCCAAAGACTCAAACTTTGGAGAAGCAGTTTCACATATGATGTCCCCTAGCCATTAAGTATCTTATTTAATCTCCTTTAGCCTTACCATTTTTACATAATGTGAGGTTAGGCTCAGTGATTTCTAAAAATTACTATATTCACAAAGTGTTGGGTGTGTCTGTCCTATACCCTCAGTTTTCTTAAAAAACAACAACAACAACCACAACAAACTATACCTTTTATTAGATTTCAAAAAGGTTCAAGGACTAAGACAAAGTTGTTGGCCATGGCAGGATGTATGTACGACTGGAAAACAACTGAGCATATTCTGTCTTCTGCTGGAAAGGACTGGATACGGGAGGATTTGATTTTCTCTGTTTGGCTGAGAATAAGACGCTCTTATGCAAATGAAGACTGATACAGATGAGCTTATATTTATTGTTTAAAATGTAATATGATCTTTGGCTCCAACAGCTGTATGGCAGTAAATTAATGATTAATTTGGTTCTGAGATTCATGCAAATTCTCTGTGAATTTGTGCATTAATGTAACTTACCACTAAGTGACTTTCACCACAGGGAGAAAGGCTTTGGCTGTCTTCTTCTAAGGTAGTTAGCTCTGGGGAAAAGAGCTGCCACTCAGAACAAGGCTTAATGGACACCCCTTCTATGATCTACACGGTTCACAGAGCTGTTTTGATTTGGGATTGATGTCATGATCACGTGATAATGTGTGTAACTCTCCATCTCCTTCTTCCTGGCATCCATCCTGTCCAGACATGCAGCAAAAGCTCTCCGTGGGCATGAGTGGCCCAAGAACACTTTATCTGGTTTGACACTATTCCTGGCACAAGACCAGAGCCCCACACTGAGTAGGTGCTCAGCAACCCTTTGTGGAATAAATCCCAATACTTGAGAAATTCAGAATACTTGAGGAGTCCTGAGGCCTCCTTCGTGACACGCCTTGAGTAGACCAAGTGTGCCAAACTTGATTCTCTGAAATCTACTGAGCTTCCTGTTGTCTGCAAGCAAGACAAACTGCTGTTCTTGATTAAGAACGCCCAGCAGGACCTAGGTTGCCCATATTTGGGTTATTATCCCCCTTGTGCAATATTCCACCTCCTGAGCTGGTGCAGGCAGCTCCAGTAAGCATGCGTATTGTAACACTAGGCAATCGTGAGGCATTTGCTCCCAGGGCAAATTTCATCCATCCTACTGTATCATAGCCTCAATTTATTGACCCCCATGAACATAGCAAATTCATCATTTCCGTCTCTTTTCCCTGGTTATAGAATTCTCCCGTGGAGGAAATAGCAGTAGCAGCAACAATAACAAAACCAGCAATAACCCCACCGACATTCATTAAAGACGGGCACTCGGGATGCGTTTGCTGAGGTGAATGAATGCTCTATTATCTAAGCTCAGGGCTTTGGACAACATGGAAAATTAGACTCTTAGCAAGCAGAACACTCTTACTATCTGCATTCCAGCATAATTAAGGGCTAATTTCCCTCATATTTCATCTCTCTCCCTTAACCTTCCAAATTTCAGACCCAGCTCTGTTTATTCTCTGGCTTTACTGGTAAAACTTGGGATGTGGAAATGGCCCATTTGTCATACTGAATTTGGGTCCATTTTAATATATGTTGTTCACCTACTTAGCAATAATTTTGGTATGGAAGTTTTTGCTTCAAGAGGCCAGAAGACAGAGAAACATCTATCTCACTGCAAATCTCATTTTCTTTCTGCTTGTTTTTGCTTTTTCTTGCTCTTTTCCCCCAAAACATCTACCTGGAAATACTTTGAGCTTTATTGTGATCTGTTGGTTCATTCCTACCATATATGCAGTGTGTGTGTGTGTGTGTGTGTGTGTGTGTGTGTGTGTGTGTGTGAATTTAATGTTGAACAAGTACTTGTTCTTTGGCTATGTTTATCAAAGTGTCTTGCGATGACATATTCAGAATAAAATGTTCTTCAGTTTAAAAAAAAAGGTGGCACCTCTGGGTACATGTAGGCTGATGCAAGAACACTGGTCTGTAAGGGTCTGAAGGAATACTTAACATACATGAAATCTATTATGTCACACACTGGATTTCAGTGGCCATCTGGGACGACAAATTACCAATGAAACAAAAGACACATCAGCGTCTAGATGCATAGGCTTTACAACTTAAAAAATAAAATAAGAACATGATTGATTACATTTGCTTCCAAGCTTTATGCAATTTACCAAAGTTAATCTTTTTCTTTTCTCTCATATACCAAAGGACCCGTTTGATAGCACTCTATCCAAACATTATTTGACATTTTATTATATTTTTAAAAAGATATGTATTACTACTGAGTTAGAAAAGACATAGGTACTACAACATTGTGGTAAAGACTTAAAAAGAAGAAAAAATGAGGGGAAAAAAAGTGGTCAGTTGGGGAAAATATGCTATCAAAATGGAACTGTTTGCTGAAAGCCACCGATGCAATACCTTGAACCTCAGGAGAGCTTTAATTAGTCTAGCTCTTCTTTGAGCGCATGCTCAGAAGCTCTGGCTCTTACAGTAAATTAGGGCAAGGAAACCCAGCAGGGGCCTGGCTAGGTTAAGGGGGAAGGGCAGGATCTTAAAGGGGCAATGGTCATTTAAAAGAGCAATGCCTTTCAGCCCAACCATTCTTGGCAATGGTCCCCCAAACCTTCCACTACAAACCTACTGCACTGCTCAGTTAACAGCACCTCCACCCTTCCAGTCTGGCCGGCCTGACTAAACACGAGAGTTATTTCTGATTTCCCTCTGGATGGTCTTTGCAGAATGCAATGATTATTAGCTTTTACTGTTTTTACTTTAAATTCAACTTTATTTCTCCATATTTCTTGCCATTCTGCTTTAAGCTCTCACAGAGTCCTGTCTGGTCTCCTGGGGTTTTGGGTGCATTTTCCCTTCCAAGGCTGCCAAAGCGTCTTGTGAATCACCTCATCCTAGAACATGGTCCCAGTGGTCCCCATCACTGGTAGGCCTGCATCCAGCTCCTGAGCTCCATCTATCTAGGCTCCAACAGCCCAAGAGATGGCACTGGAGACACACTACCCAAGTGGCATTTTCTGTCCTTACCAATGACTGCTGGTCCTGGTATATAGGTCCCAACATACGCGATTAAACATGAAATACATTGAATACGTCTGGGCCAACTTAAGGAGTAGCATGGCATAGTCCAACTTCTACTTCATTTGATTATAGGTCATATAAAATATTAATTTTAATGGTTGTTTTTCCACTTAAGCACATGTCAAAGAAAAAATTTTCAGTTAAAAATGTGACTCTTGCCAGAAGTGGTAGTGCATGCCTTTAATCCCAGCACTGGGGAGGCTGAGGTAGGAGGATCACTGTGAGTTCAAGGCCAGTCTGAGACTACATAGTGAATTTTCCAGGTCAACCTGTGCCTAGAGTAAGGCCGTATCTTGGAAAACCAAAATAAATAAATAAATATTTTTAAAATGTGACTCTTGGGCTGGAGAGATGGTTTAATAGTTAAAGGTGCATGTGTCTGGAGTTTGCAGAGGCAGGAGGCCCTGGCACACCCACTCATTCCCTCTCTCTCCTGGCAAACAATCAATCTCATTATGGAATATATATATATTCCATAATGAGATACACTTAATGAACCAATAATGAGTTGTTATTCCCCAGTTCCCCGATCCCCCTCTTCCCTGTCCCCAATCAGCTGGATGTCCTCCTCCATGGGCAGTATGGATCAGTCCATGGGGTAGGGGATTATGGATAGCCTAGGAGTCAGCCCGGTTCCACCGCCTTAGTGTGTTGTTACTGAGGGGGGCAATGTCTCTGGATATTCACCCCCACCATGACTCTTACAATCTTTCCACCCCCTCTTCTGCTCAGTTCCCTGAGTCATGGTGGGTGAGTATTAAGGGTGCTTTATTGTTGAGGTCTTAGGGGTCTCTGTACTTCTGATTTAGGTTGTGTTGAAAATCGTGGGTGTCTGTCTGGCTTATCCTGTGTCGACTGATTGGCTGTGGTTATGGGTCTCTTGTTTATCCCACCATTCTCTGTGAGGTTCCATATGGATCCTTCACAGTAGGTCTGGTGTGGCTCATCTCTTGCCAGGATGTCAGCTATTGGCCTGCGGTTCATTGGTAGGGTTGGAAGAGCCACAGCTTTCTCTCTGCATTCTGAAAGATACAAACAGACTCTCCATCAGAGAGTGTTACAGTCAGCTTTCTAGTTGCTGCGCAGAAAGAACCCAAACAAAAGCGGCTTGTGGAGGAATGGGTTTATTTGGCTTACGGACTCGAGGGGAGACTCCATCCTGGCAGGGAAAATGATGGCACGAGCAGAGGGCTGGACATCACCTCTGCCACAGCACTGCAAACAGCGGCAGGAAGGTGTGACAAACTCTGGCAAGGGGAAGCTGGCTTATAACCCCCATAAGCCCACCCCCAACAACACAGCTCCATAGAAGTTGTAAAATCCAAACTGCCATCAGCTGAGGATCGATCTATCAGAACACATTCATTTGTTTGTGGGGGACACCTGGATCAAACCATGACAGAGAATGAGATCAGTATAGGTTAACTGAGATACACATTTCTGAATTAGCTAGATTCTATTGTTAGTAGCCTCTTTATAAATCACTCATATAGTGCATCTCTCTTTGGGGGCCCAAGAGTTTTTGGTTCCCAGTGCATTTCACTCTGAGTCCCCAGTCCTAAAAATATATTTTTTAATGTGACTCTTTTTCAAAACAATGAATCCATGTCAAAAGTTTTACTCAATTCAGTAACCGATGAGAGAACTAGTAGGAAGATACAAAATGAGTTCATATTTCAGAGGGTAATGAAATCACACATTATCTTTCCTACTGAATATTTCATTTACATCTCTCTCCCCCCACACAAAAAAAAAACTTCACAGTATCTGGGCTTTAAAAAATAATTAACAGCGAAATCAAAAATAAGAAATGAGAGTAGTCTACAATACTTCATGACTTCTTGTTTTCTTATAATTTCTGTTATAGTCAGCCACACGCTGCTGGGATGAGTTTCCAAACCAGGCACAGTTATAGAAGGAAGGAATTTATGGAAGTTATATATCCAGGGGAAGTTCCATAATGGTAAAAGAGTCTGGCCCCCTTTCACAGGTCCAAGCAGAAAGAGCACCACAGATATACCAACAAACAGTTGAGGCCCAGCAAGCAAGGAAGAGAGATTTCCTTCCCCTTTATATAGCCTTAAGGTATGGTCTTGCAACCCTTTCTTAGACTTGTTGACTTCCTGAGTCTCTGGAATTTTCCTTCCTGCAGTGCTCACTCAAGAAAGGTTATTTGTTTCCAGCTTCCCTGAGCCTCCTTACATCCTGCCCCCTACTAAGAGAGTGCCTGTAAACAACATCAAGAGACCCACTCAAGATTACTAAACAGGTCAAGTTGACAACAAAATGTAACTATCACAATTTCCAAATCAAGGATAATTATTCTTGAAAATGGAAAAATTTGTTAAATTTTTTAATTGAGACATCAAATGTTTCAAATAATCTCATCTTGAGTCACTGTATTGGTGACTTTCTTATTTCTGTGACAAAAGCAATTTAAGGAAGGGAATGTTTACTTTGGCTCACAGTTGGAATACTCAGTCCATCATGGCCTGGAAAACATGTTGGCAGTAGGAGGAAGCTGGTCACATCATCTCCATAGTCAGGAAGCAGAGTTCCGATGTTCGGCTCACTTTCTCCTTTTTATTTTGTGTGGAACCTTAGACAGATGATGGGATGGTGCCCATTCAGGGCATGTGGGAAGACACACCTCATTTAAATCTCTCTAGAAACACCCTAGTTTTAATAATTCAACAGATGACCAGAAGTGAAAACAATTTCAGTTATATCATGCACAATCAATATGAAAGGACTTAACTATTAAAAGATAGAGACTATAAAATTGGATAGAAAAAAAGGCCTTCCTTTTATAAGCATTCGTAAAAATAATAAAACAGTGAAAATAAAAAGATGCCATATGAGGGCTGGGGAGATAGCTCAGTGGTTAAGGACGCTTGCTTGCAAAAAGATGCCATAAGAATAAATATTATAAGGAAATATAACAAAATGATATTATTATAGCAAAATGAGTGTGAACTTACTGTCCCCCCCATATTCATAGTTACATTCTGCAGACATTTGTTGGCCTCAGATGGCCAGTATAGCATAAGGTGAGACAATACCAGAGCTTTGGAGTTCTGTGAGACAAAAGAAGGATTTGCTTTAACTGTGATAAGGAAGTTAGGAAAATATGGCTGGAGGATACCTGGGGAGGATTAGCTGAACTTCCTGGACCCACTGTAAATGTGTGAATTGCTAGGTGCTTGTAATTTACATGTCTAATGTCATGTACACATCTCTGTGTCCTACTACAAAATCTCTTTGTAACTGTGATTCTGGGCCAAGACTTTTCTATGCTTGGACCCCAGGGCCTGGGCCCAGGCCTGGGTGTAAAATAAACTCCCCTCTCCTCTTGCTGTGAAGGCTTTGTCTGTTTGTCACTGAGTACTTCTACAACAATATAGCAAAATTAAGATTAGATGAAAAAGACAAAACAGCATTAAAAAGATTGATTTTATCATGGTAAAACTGGTAACTCAATTAGTACTTTTATGCACTTACAGAGGTAAAAGAGATTTATCAGTGATAGTTTTGTAAGATCTTGATACATCCATTAAAAACATATATCCTCTTAGGAAATTCTCTGTAATAATATAGATAATTTTATAATAAATTAACAAGCTTGATCTAACAGATTATATAGAATATTGAACCCAACAAATGGAAACTATATATTATTTAAGAGATATGACAGCTATTTTTTATAACTACAGGCTATCTTTGGTTACAAAACTAAGTTAAATAAGGAAAGAATTCTTATAATCCATGAACTATATTTTTATATTCTAATATGCAGAATAGATTTTGACATTTCTTTGTAGGAAAAAATAAAGCAAAAAAAATCACAAAACAAAAAGATATTACTTAGAAAATAATAATGCAAACCGAGTGTGGTGGTGCACACCTTTAATCTCAGCATTTCGTTCAGGAGCAAAGGTAGGGGGATCACCGTGTGTTCTAGGCCACCCTGAGACTACATAGTGATTTCCAGTTCCTTGGATAGAACACGACCCCACCTTGAAAAACAAAACAAAAAAATTATATTCAAATATATAATAATGTAGACAAACCTATAAAGATGTAAATACAGCCAGAGTATGATTTTTAAAACCATAAGAAAGCAAAATGAACAAGTTTAGTCCTCAAATAATAGTAAATAAAATTTGAATTATTCTTAGAAAAAAAAATCAAACATGATTCCAGAAAAAGCAAAGCTCCCTTCTCCCTTCTCCCACCTCTCTCAGAGAGCATTTCCCCTCCAAGAAAGGTAAATCTAGGGGCTGGGGAGATTGCTCAGGGGTCAAAGTCACTTGCTTGTAAGGCCTGCCAACATGGTTCAATTCCCCAGTCACCAGTGTATAGCCAGGTGGGCATTCTTTGCAGTAGCGAGAGACCCTGGTAAGCCCTCTCCCCACAGTCTTGGAGGGGTGATGTGAATGTCCCATTAAGGCTGTGTGCTCCATTTTGATTCAATATTACCTTGGGAAGGGAAGATCAGAGGGAAGAGCTACTTTCCCTGAGCAGAGGAATCAAGTCCTCAGATCCTAGGTGGGCCTTGAATCAGTCACCTAGTTTAGTACCAAACCCCCAAGACGCCCTCCCTGGGGGCAGGTGCTCAGACTGGCTGCAAAGCCTGCCTCGACTAGCTTTCCTGTTTCTCTCCTTGGATGCCAGGGGAAGCATGCTTGCCCTGATGACTTTATGTTCCCAGCCTCAAGTCCTGATCTGGCAAAATCTCTCTCTCTCTCTCCTCTCCCTCCTTCCTCTCCCCCTCTGTCTCCTTCCTCTCTCCTCTATCTCTCCTTCCTCTCTCCTATCTCTCCTCTCTCTCCCTCCTTCCTCTCTCCTCTATCTATCCTTCC
>PVHP010006849.1:0-58899 GCA_004024765.1 Zapus hudsonius | reverse complement strand
AGAGAGAGAGAGAGAGAGAGAGAGAGAGAGAGAGAGGGCATACCAGGGCCTCTAGCCACTGCAAATGAACTCCAGACACATGTGCCCTCTTGTGTATCTGGCTTTACATGGGCACTGGGGAATCGAACTCAGGTCCTTCCACATTGCAGGCAAGTGCCTTAACCACTAAGCCATCTCTTCAGCCCTAATGAATAAAATTTGCATAGGGCTCAAACCGGTTGCCCCAGAGCCAAGTTTTGCTCACAATTTTTTTTCACTTTTTTTTTGAGGTAGGGTCTCACTTTAGCCCATATTCACCTGGAACTCACTGTAGTCCAGGCTGGCCTTGAACTCACGTCGATCCAAGTGCTGTGATTAGAGGCCTGCACCACCACACCCAGCTAATTTTAATTTTTAAAAATTTATTTTCAAGCAAAGAGAGATAGGAGAGAGACAAGAGAGAGAACGGGCAGGCCTCCAGCTGCTGTAAATGAACTCCAGATGCACCACTTCGCATCTGGCTTTACATGGGTACTGGTGAATTGAACTCTGGTCTTAGGCTTTGCAGGCAAATGCCTTAACTGCTGAGTCACATCTCTAGGTCTTTTTTTGTTTTTCAAGGTAGGCTCTCATTCTAGCCCAGGCTGACCTGGAATTCACTATGTAGTCTCAGGCTGGCCTCAAACTCACAGTGATCCTCCTACCTCTGCCACCAGAGTGCTGGGATTAAAGGTGTGTGCCACCATGCCTGGCCTTTTTTTTTTTTTAAAGAGATTAGGAGTGTGTAGGGCTGGAGAGATGGCTCAGCGGATAAGGCGCTTGTCTCCAGTGCCTAAAGCCCCTGGTTCAATTCCCCAGTACCCACATAAACCAGACCCACAAGGTGGTGGCCCTGTTGCGCTCTCTCTCTCTCTCTTTCTCTCTCTCTGCTTGAAATTGAATAAATAAAATATAAAAAAAATTTTTTTTTAAATTAGGAGTGTGTAATTTACCATGAATTCTGTCATTCTAGTTTCTGTTGAAAACATCCTAAGACCACCAACCGGCATGCTTGCATGGCAACTGACCAGCCAAGTTGTGCTGGGTTTGTAGACAGGATACGAGCTCTTACATTTATGTAGCCCCACTCCCACTCTGTAGCTGAATTAATTTCTATTAGGTGTCTGGGTCCTTGGATTTTCTTTTCTTTTTCTTTCTGGTGTGTTTTCAAACAGGGTCTTGCTGTGCAGCTATGGTTGGCCTCTGCTTCCTGAGTGTTGGGATTATAGGCGGGCAGGCCTGGCTCACTGGGGGTCTGGGGTGTCTTTATTTTGGGATTAGTTCACAAAGCGTAGTACTTGTAGTTTCTAGGGAGGATGACAGTAAGAACCTTGAACTGTAATAAAACAGCTTACTTCTGCCTCAGACATGATCCTGTTGCTGGATTTCAGAAGGGGGTGTCCCGGGGGGCGGGCCAGAGCCGTGGGTACAACGGTGCTCAGGCAGGGCTGTTTGTCAATGGGTACAGAAGTTTGCAAGCATTTTAAGTACTGTTACAACTGTCAAATCTGGTCCAGGGGGCAAGGTGTGGGAGGGGAGGCAGCAGAAGTGACCTCAGGGCTGACACTTGCCTATGTCATAGTCCCCTGCGAGGTCACAATAGAGCTGGAGGCTTGAACTGCCACCGCCCAAGCCCAAAAACTCACTTTGCCGCAGGGAGGCACTGAACAGAGAAGCTGCCTTGCATCAGGTCCCGACCCTCTCTCTATTCCCTCTCTTACGTCAAGAGGGGAAAAACACGGAACTACCTCTACCCCATCTGGTCACCCTACGCCTATTACCTCTACTGCTACAAGTACCGAATCAGCCTCCGGGAAAAGATGCTGCCCTGCTGCTACCGGAGGTACTGGCTCTCCCAGCCTGGGTATAGACAGTCTCCTTCTAAGACTGAGGAATTTTAACTTCCCAAGTGGCAGGGGAATTTGTAGATTTCCCAGGTTTGTCCATAGACAGTATAAACACAGCGCCAGAGGCTGGTCCCGTACCTGGAGATTTTGAAGCTGCCTCATTCCAGATTCCTAGTTTAACTAACTTGGGTTTGTCTTTCCCAACAAGTATCACCTACAAGGAACAGGAGGACTTGACCCTCAGGCCTCAGTGCTGCTGCTCCCCTCATTGCTGCCTCCCCTGCTGCTGACACCTAGGAGGCCCCCAGGGGGGCAGCAGCACCAAACCCAGAAAAGACCATGACCAGCAGAAAGAACTGTACTCAGTAAGTGAACCGTGGGGTGGGGTGGTGGTGTGCCAGGGGCTCCTCGCTGTAATGACACTTTGTAGAAGAGGGAATGTTAGCTAGTTGAAAATCATAGAAAATAAGAGGTGGGTGGGAATCTCAGAGCTCACGTGTAAACAAGGATTCTGGTCTGAAGAGCTTAAGGTCATCAAGCTCGGGTGACAAACTGGGATGAGAAGAGGGAGAACAAAGTAGAACAGGCCAAGTGTGGTGGCACACCCCTTAATTAAGGGCACACCCCTTAATTCCCTGGGCTTGGGAGGCAGAGGTAGGAGGATTGTCAAGAGGCCACCGAGATCAAATAGTGAATTTCCAGATCAGCCTTGAAAAATAAAACTTAAAAAGAAAAGTAGAGCAGACTGTTATTGAACTTAGGGACATAAAGTAATTAGAGCTAGGCCTGGTGCTGAAAGCCTATAACCCAACTACTCAAGAGGCTGCGTAGTAGATCACAAGTTGGCTTGCCTCAGATGCAGAGTGAATTCAAGGCCAGCTCAGACAATTTAGGAAGACCTCATGCACAGCAAATAGGTGACAAAGCCTTGTTTAAACATGAGCTTGCCAGGTGTGACATACACCTGCAGTCCCAGCGTTCACCATTTGACACGAGGTAGAACCCAGTTGGCAAGGACGGCTATTAGTTCCTGGGATTAAGGAACGTTGTTGCATCTCTAAAATGCCAACTCCACTTCTGCCAGGCTCCTGCATTCATCCCCCCTTGGCTCCACAGAAGCAAGTTACCATTTTTTATTTCTTTCCAAGGCTGGGAACCTGACGGTGCTGAGTAGTGACCCCCTGCTTCACCAGGACCCGGTTCAGTTAGAATTTCACTTCCGCCTCACCCCCTTTTCCTCTGCCAAGTGGCAGGGGCTTCTTTGTAACCAGCATCTCTTTCTGGATATCCCGGAGGGAACCTTGGATCAAGTCAACAGGGAAAGGTGACTGAGCTGGGTGGGTGTGGGGAGGGCAGAGGAGGGGGTTAAACCCCTTTATGATATCACAACTAGTAGTAAGTGGGCGGATGCAGGCAGGGCTCACCTAGAGCACTCAAGCAGCAAGCAGACATGCCCTAAATGGAGCTAGGCATCTGGGGTTCAAGGAATCAGTCTATGAAAAGTTGCTGGATGAGGGTCCAAAATGAGCTGGCTACTTCCCAGCTGTTTAATGGTCCTTTCTGCCCAGAGGAGAGCTTCTGTGAAACACCCTCAATCACATGGGACATGGGGTCTCTTGGTTTCAGAGCTAAAGCTACCAAAACTAGTTTAGCAACTGTAATTTCCTAGTTGGATAGCAAAAGCTGGTTGGCATTTCTTCTCCCTACATTCTTCCAGGATTGAGCTGAGTGTTTCTTTACTTTTCCTCTCTGGCCTCTAGTTTAACAGCAACACTGCAGTATGTGGAGGAAGAGACCAGTGTGAACTCGGTGTTTGTGAACTTCCCCAAAGATCGGAAGGACAGAGGTGGGATCTGCTGCCTTTCCTTGCCCTTTGTGCTGAGGCTCCTCTGAAGGAGTTCCTCTTCCCTGCTCTTTGTTAAAAGGTCACTTCTGGCATTTCAGGGACTTTCTTTCTCCCCACCACAAAGACTAAGGCACTTAGCATTCTGTTCAGTCTTGATACTTGGACTATCAAGAGACCAAACTGAGAACCCTGGTGAAATGACACAGGACCCATTCAAGGGCCATGGGGAACTAACAAAGCATCTCCAGCAGTGTGTCAGGCACTGAGGCACACAGGGGACAGGTATGAAGCAGGAATAAATGCAAGCAGATGCCCAGGGCCACATGTTATAGCAACCATGCTATCTTCCCTATTGGAATTAAGATACAGGGTGATCTGGGCATGGAAGCACATGTTTGCAACGCCAGAGAGTTCTTCGAGGCCAGACTAGTGAGAGCCTTAACCATGCCATCAGGTGAAAATATCACACTTGGTCTTAAATTCTATGCAGTAGGTTCTGGTATCCACACTTTACAAATGTTAACTCGTGCTAAAAGGCAAGCAAGCCTTAAGCCTGCTTCACTCCAAAGTGGATCCTGCTCCTGCACTCAGAGGGAGTCACACTTGTTCTGTCCTTCCACAGGTGCCCTGCTGCGAGCCTTTAGCTATGTGGGCTTTGAAGTGGTCAGACCAGATCATCCAACCCTCCCACCGAGAGACAATGTCATCTTCATGGTGTATCCCCTTGAAAGGGACACTGGCCTCCCTGCTTGGCCCATCTCTGTGAGGGGCTGAAAACCTTACCACCACGGGACTCTGAGACCCAGGATGTGATTTAAGATACTTCCATCTAGGAATTAAAAGGCAGTACAAAATCAGTGTTCACTGTTTCCTTGGGGAGGAGAGGGTGGCCGGAGTAGAGTATGAACTAAATGAGCTAAATTCACTGCAGGACACATGCAATGACAGAGCAAAGGATCACCAAGATTCCAGGCTCCTTTTGTCATCTCATCATTCATGGAGCATCTGGCAAGAGCCCTGATCAATTAGAGAGTTCAGAAAGAATAAGCCCGGGGCTGGGGAGATGCTCAGTGGATAGTACTTGTTGTTCAAGCACAAGGACTGGAGTTCAGAGCCCCAGCACTCACGTGAGTGCTGGGTGCGCTTGGTGGCCTGCCTGTAATTTCAGTGCTCGGCAAGCAGATGCAGGACACCCCCAGAGCAAGGTAGCTGGATACACAAGCGAATCAAGCAAGCTCGGGTTCAAGTGAGACCCTACCTCAGTAAGACGAACAACCAAGGAAGATCCCCCCAAATCAACCCCCACACAGACACATGGCGTTTGTCAGTTCAAAATAGACAAGGGTCCACAGACCTCATTATTTGTGAGAGAAAGAGGCAGATTGAATGGGCATGGCAGGGCCTCTAGCCACTGCAAACTACAGATGCACACGCTACCCTGTGCACCTGGCTCTACGTGGGTACTGGGGAAATGAACCAAGATCCTTAGGCTTTGCAGACAAGCACCTTAACCACTTAGCCATCTCTCTTGCCTCAATAGGTTTCTTTGAATGTGGAGAAAACCAGAGACGGTACACACAGATCACAAAGGGAGAATCCCAATAGGTAACAGTATAGAAAAGGCTGGAGAGATGGCTTAGCGGTTTAAGGCTTTTGACTGCAAAGCAGAAGGACCCAAGTTCAATTCCCTAGCACACACATAAAGCCAGATATATAAGGTGGTGCTTGTGTCTGGAGTTCCTTTGCAGTTGCTAGAAGCCCCGGTGTGCCCATTTTGTCTGCCTCTTTCTCTCAAATAAGTATTTTTAAAAACATTCTATTTAGAAAAAAAAAAGCAAAAGGCATTACAGCAAGCAAGCACTGGGGTTGTACTGTAAAGATGACAGGAGTCATGGAGTGGGAAGCACACTGACAAGACATAAAAAGCCACAGTGAAGGACTTGGGCTGGGAGACGGCTCAGTAAAGTGCGTGACTTGGAAGCAATATGAAGGTCTGAGCTCAGTCCTGGTACCCACGTAAAAAATGCTAGACTTGGTGGCAGATGTCTTTCAGACCAGTGCGGAGGAGGTAGAGACAGATTCCTAGGGCTTGCTTAATTGGTGAAACCATCTTGAAAAAAGGTGGATGAGCTGGAGATGGCTTAGTGGTTAAAGGGCTTGCAAAGCCTGCTGACCCAAATTCAACCTTCCCCAGCACCATATAAAAGCCAGACATAATGTGGCACATACGTCTGTGCTCACAACACGCCTACTTTACCAGCTGAGCTATTTCCCAACCCTAGGACTGAGTCCTTACACCAATGGTGAGCTGAATGGCTCGGCTTGTTTTCTAGAGCGGGAAGTCCTATGACTTCTAGCCTTGAACAAAAAGGCACCGAGGAAACAGGGCTAAGTGGCCTCTCCCCCTGATGCAAAGGGACAGCAGCCAGCACCTGAATCAATCCACGGAAGCCTGGATTCCTCTAGGACTCCAGGAGCTGTTCAAACTGCTCCTTCATTAGAACTTTTCTGCTAACTGGTTCTGAGATTGTTGAGCAAAATCTGGAAAAAAAATGGTTGTGAGATTGAATTGAGGGCATTGCACATAGCAAGTACTATAACCACTAAGTTATTCCCAGCTTCTTTCAGATTTTAATATTTTTCTGTTTTTTTTTTTTTGAGGTAGGGTCTCACTCTAGGCAAGGCTGACCTCACTCCTACCTCTTTAAAATATTTTTCTTGGGAAGCTGAGGTAGGAGGATCGCTGTGCTTTTGAGGCCAGCCTCAGACTACAGAGTGCATTCCAGGTCAGCCTGGGCTACAATGAGACTACCTTGAAAAAGAACAAAAAAAAAATTCCCCCCCCTTAGGAAGCCGAGGTATGAGGATTGTCATGAGTTCGAGGGTAGCCTGGGCTAGAGTTCCAGATCAGCCTGGATTATAGTGGGACCCTGCTTCAAAAAATTTTTTTGAGGGGCTGGAGAGATCGCTCAGTGATAAGGGTGTTTGCAAGACCCACTGGCTTGGGTTCAATTCCCCATTACCCAAGTAAAGCCAGATGCACCAAGTGGCACATGCATCTGGAGTTTGTTTATAGTGGTGGGTGGCTCTGGCATGTCCATTTCTCTTTCTCTCTCTCCCTCTGATCCAAATACATTAAAATATTGTTGAGTTGGGCAAGGTGGTGCACACCTTTAGTCCCAACACTCGGGAGTCAGAAGTAGAAAGATCATTGTGAATTGTGAGGCCTTCCTGGGGCTACAGAGTGAATTCCAGGTCAGCCTGGGCTAGAGTGAGACCCTACCTTGAAACACACACATACACACAACAACAACAACAACAAAAAAGCAAACAAAAATAAAACAGGGCTGGGGAGGTTGCTCAGTGGTTAAGGTGCTTGCCTGCAAAACCTAATGACCAGTTTGATTCCCTAGTACCCACGTAAAGTCAGATGCACAAAGTGGTGCATGTGTCTAGAGATCATTTGTAGCAGCTAGAAGCCCTGGTGCATTCTTTCCTTCCTTCCTCTCTCTCTCTTTCTTTCTCTCTCTTCTTGGAAATAAAGAAAAAATATTTAAAAAGTAAAATAAAACAAATGAAAAGCTGTTATAAGGAAATGAGCTACTTAAACTCTTACAGGAAGTTTATAGTGAATACTTATTCCTAGAACCCAGGTTTCTAGAAAACTAACCTAGGTCTAGGCCTTCATTCCATTGGACACGGGGTCTTACATGTGCATAGCCTAAATCTAAACTGGCTCTGGTTCCTAGTGAATGGTTGCCTTCTGAAGTAATTTTAGGGAAGAGTATGAATACTTGTGTAAGATGGCTCCTTGTGGGGCAGCTAGCAACTGTCACCAAGGTTTAGGCTTGAAGATACTTTAAAAATTATTTAAGAAAGAGGGAATGGGCAAACAAGGGATTCTTGCCACTGCAAACAAAACAAAACAAGACAAAAACCCCAGACGCATGCACCACTTTTTGCATGTGCCTTTACATGGATACTGGGAACTGAACCTTCATTCAAGCACCTTAAGCACAGAGCCATCTGTCCAGTACTTTTACCCACAGTTTTACTTCCACTTTGTGACTCAATGAGCATTTGGTCCTTGTGATGGTTAGGTTTTGTTGTCAACTTGATCTTTTAAATTATCTTGGGTGGGTATCTGAGGATGTTTACAGGAAGGCAGTCTGTCAGTAGGGGGCAGGATGTAAAGAAGCTCAAAGAAGCTGGAAGTAAACATCCTTGCCTGTGTGGGCCATGCAGGAAGGAAATTCCAGAGAATCAGGAAGCCATTCAGTCTGGGATAGGGTTGTGAGACCCCACCCTAAGCTATGGAAAGGAGAAGAAATTCTCTTTGGCTCTCCTGCTGGTTCTGTGTGTGTGTTGGTGGTGATGGGTTTCTCTCTCTGCTTGGACCTGTGAAAAAGGGCCAGCCTCTTTTGCTGTTACGGAACTTCCCCTCAATCTGTAGTTTCAATAAATACTTTCCTCCCCTAAATTGTGCCTGGTTTGAAGATTCATCCCAGCGGCGTGTGGCTGACTACAACAGTCCTAAATAGTTTTTCGAGAACTTTATTCAGCAAACAATCCCCCAAGTGATTTAAACAGAACTACACTTTTTGGTTTACCTTGCTGTGTATACACATGTACACACAGGTTCAACACTACCAAGTTAGAACCTTTCCTGAGTTGCTTCTCTCCTTTTCTAACATTTGTATGTTTAACTAAAATTCACAAAGGAATATAGCTGGAGCACATTAGGCAATAACATAAGGATTGGAGGCTGGGAGGTGGTTTTCTTTTTCCATCTCCCAAAGCCTTTTATGTATTTATGTTGATTTTTTTGCCTGACTGACACAATTGATGTCTTTTGAGCCTACCAAACACTTACTGTAACCAGTCCCCTAACGAGGTGAGTCAGAAGCCCCAGAAACCCGCAGGACCATCGTCTGTGAATCCCAAATCCTACTGTTTTCCAGCCTCAAACAGAAGCCCAGTCCAGCAGCAGCAATGTGCACCATGAGCAGCGGAGGGGACTGCACCTGATGTGGAGGCCTGGGGAAGTGAGGGCGGCATGGGTGACATGAAGAAATGCATTTGTCTCCCTCTGTCACATATGCTTTCTGGTAGTCAAATGGAAAGTGAAAATGGAATGATCCACAGCAAGCCAGACCACGTGTGCAATAGAGGACCTCATGAATCTCTATCTTACACTCCTCTCTCCAGGCACCAAATCCTGCCAAGACACAGACAAAAAAACTTAGAGGCAAGCTAAGCTGCAACAAAGCAAAGGGCACAGGGAAGAAGGAACAGAGTAAGGTCCTGTCATCACCCTTGTCACTCTCCTGCTGCTACAGATGGTAGCTCCACTCACACAGCAAGCTGATGGGTGATCCAGCAGCTTAAGCCCAGCCTTCAAAATAAGTCATCGTCTTCAAGGTTGTCATCGCCCGACATGGAAGCAGCCTCTGTGAAGCAGAGGTGAGAGCAGCAGACATTGCCTTATCCCAGCAGGCACCCTTGGTGCTCCATGGGGAAAACCAATCGGTAACTTAACCTCCCTAGTCTGCAGAGACTGAGAAAAAGTAACCCCTACAGGGGTTCTAGGAAGACATCTCTGCTTATACCTGATAAGCTGAGGCAGGACAGGGTATGTGGCATCTCTTCCAGACTCTTTTTGGCTTCAGTGAGCATGCTGGCAGGAGAAGCATCTGTTTCTGTGGCCTAAGGGCATGAGAGAGGGGGGGACACATCTTGACTGGCAGTAGAGGCGCTCTGCCCTGTGCTCACTGGATCTGGTTAAGGCAGTGGTTGGGTGAGGTGGACACAATGTCTCCTCCTTTGATCAACCTTTGTAAGCACTTTAGAACATGAACCTGAAGGTTCCCAGGTAGCACAAGCCTCAGTTCACTTAAGGTTAATGAGATGTCCTAACTAGAAGCCTCAATGCGCCTCCATGCACTAGGATCCTGGAGGTGACACCCTAAATGACTACAACGACTCACTCACCATGTCTGGGACAGTTCTGTTTTCTTCAGTGTCTTCAGGAAGTTCAATGGCAAATCCTTTACGAACTAATTCTAGCCCAATATCAAGTTTCTGAGAAGGAAAGATGAAAAGGGATGATGCTCTACTTGTAAGGGAGGAAAATGGACTGAACTGGGCAGAAAAGCTAGAACTACTAGAGCCACAGAGAGCAGAATCTTCCGAAGCTGGAGTTATCTGATCAGGGTTTCTGGGAATGAAAATATAGCAGATAAGAGTACACAGTATGTCGATCTCACCCTTACCTTCCCATTGCTGGTATCATATAAGTAAATCTTTGGCCAAGTTGAGATCCCAGTCTGGACGTAGGTAGAAATCTTGGCCACTAGAGGCTTCCAGTCAGCACAGTGAGTGAGTCTGTCAAACTCATCTAAAGCTTCCTCCTCCCACTGTTCACCTGGCAGAAAATTGGTTCAGTGGCAGCAGGGCAGGGATACCAGCCCTTTCTGCTTAGGAAGGCGTTTCTATTCTACTCTAGTGGGCTCAGGTCTGATGTTTCAGTGTGCTGTCTTCTCGCACAGGAAAAGGCGCCTGTGTCCCCCAGAACTCAAAGAGCAGGGGAATGGAAGTACTCCTCCTCTCATGTGCTCTATGAACATGATTCTATCTGGAGATAAAGTTCATAGGTGGTGGCTGACTGCTTTACCTGCTGGGGCGATCCGTGCCAGGCTACATTCTATTGCTTGAAATGGAAGGCTTAAGAAGTCACTCCTAAAGTGAAACAAACAAGTTAGAATTCTAGGGCCAGAGGACCTAATCCAGTGTGAGAAGTTAATTAGCTGCTCTGTACACAGGTTCCCTTCCAAATCCCCAACAGCCGCCACCTCTACGGCTAGTGCTGAGCCAGCAGCTGGGGTTTCCAGCAGATTCTACTCTGTACTTACCTGAGAGCCCTGAGGTCCTTTAGTGGGCAATCTCCATTATCACCAAAGTCAACAAAGTAGAGGTCCAAGTTCCCATTCTCCAAGGTGCCAAGGATCCGGGCTCGATACCAGGAACCATTTGTCGATAAAGGCGCTGCTACAATGTCTCCTACATGCACAGTCAAATCTTCAGGCTATTATACGTGGGGGCAGGAAGTCAGGAGGGGTCGTTATGAAGTGGGGAACAGTTGCCACACAGGAAAAGAAAGAAGATATTGAAGTGAAGAGGACATGCCCAGGGCAGCCCTATCCCCATGGCACTCACCGGGCTGCTCTCATAGTGCTGGGTCATCTCACTGACAAGCTTATCCAGCTGAAGGCTGCGGGAGCCAATGATCTGGATCCAGAAGTGGTTAGGGTGTTCAGAAGCAGAAACATACACTTCTAGGTACTCATCAGCATGGAAACTGAAGTCGGGACTGGGGACTGAGCACAGGAAAAGGATGGTGACAAATCAGAACCATCGTTAGTTGGAAAGCAAGTGCCTTTCAACCACTGAGCCATCTCCCCAACCCCTCCCTCCATCCTTAGCTGGAATGGGAGACGGCATCAGAGAAATGAGACACTAGTACCAAGTGATGTTAATGGTTTTATTTTAAATATTTTTATTTGTTTGCAAGGAGAGAGAGAGGGAGGGAAGGAGAGAGAGAGAGAGAAACAGAGAATTGGCACAACAGGGCCTCTTGCCACTACAAACGAACTCTAGATGCATGTACCACTTTATGCCTTTATGCATCTGGCTTTATGTGGGTACTGGGGAATGGAAACCAGGCTATCAGGCTTTGCAAGTGCATTGTACCACTAAGCCATCTCTCTAGCCCTTAACTATTTTCAAAATGGTTGGAGGGACAAGTTGGTAAGTCATACAAGAATGTTTTGAAGAAAGGTACTGTTGTCATTCATATATATGTATATTCATACACATATATACATATACACACACACATAAATTTTTTTTGGTTTTTCGAGGTAGGGTCTCTCTCTAGTCCAGGCTGACCTGGAATTCACTATGTAGTCTCAGGGTGGCCTCAAACTCACCGCAATCCTCCTACCTCTGCCTCCTGAGTGCTGGGATTAAAGGCGTGTGCCACCACACCCGGCCACATAAATTTTTTTTTCCAGGTAGGGTCTCATTCTAGCCCAGGATGACCTGGAACTCACTCTGTAGTCCTAGGCTGGCCTCAAGCTCACAGTGATCCTCCTGCCTCTGCCTCTCTTCCCAAGTGCTGGGATTAACAGGTTCATCTGTATGTCTATGTAACTGAGTAGTAATAGTTTACATTGTGATATGCCACGTACTCAAATAAGTCACTAATTATAACACAGCTTAATTCTCATCTTTTGTTATAGCAAGATCAATTAAAAGCAATTTGTGGCTCAGGCCTGATGGCTTGTGCCTTTAATCCCAGCGCTCAAGAGGCAGAGGTAGGAGGATCACTGAGTTCAAGGCCAGACTACAGAGAGAGTTCCAGGTTAGCCTGGGTTAGAGCCAGACCCTACCTTGAAAAACCAAATGAAAAGCAATTTGGGGGCTAAGGAGGCAGCTCAGTGGTTGGTTAAACATGCTTGCTTGCAAAGCTTTTAGACCTGGGTTCAACTCCCCAGTACATAAGTAAAGCCAGATTCACAACATGGCACATGCATCTGGAGTTCATTTGCAGTTACAAGAGACCCTGGTGTGCCTAACTCAGTGTGATCCTCCTACCTCTGCCTCTAGAGTGCTGGGATTAAAGGTATGTGCCACCATGTCTGGCTTAAAACTTTATTTATATATATATATTAAAAAGCAATTTAGCTGGTTCCAGATTCCATTATAGCAGGGATTCATCATGTGACCCTTGGACAAATCCATGAGCTTAGGGGTTCTGGGCTTCACTGTGCAAACCAGCACCTTTGATAGAAGAGGAAAGCTCATAGTCTCTGTCTGAGGTACTTTCACTCATGCCCAGGCTGATCTGGAACTCTCTATAGTCCAGGAGGACTCACAAATCCTCCTCCCTACCTCCCTCCTCCTACCTACCTCCCAAGTGCTGGGATTAAAGGTATACGCCCACTTTATGGTCTTTTCATTCTTGAATCATTTTTTTCGCTTGCATGTATGTAACTTGGTGTGCGTGCCCTTTCAGCACCTCATGCACTCACCTGAGACGGGGAACTTGCCTGCAGTGGCCGGAGCAGAATGTTGGTGTCCGGCTCCATCGCTCTTCTGCCAGCTTTTGTCTGAGCTGGAGTCTCACTGACACTGGAGCTTGCTGCTTCTCGCCAGCCTGGGTGAGTCCCTGCTCTCTGCTCCCTTTGCAGGAGTAGGTTAGAGGCACATGTGGCCATGCCCAGCTGTTTTATGTGGGTTCTGGAGATTTGTGGCCATTTTAGGCCCCGCTCAAGTCCTCTTGCTTGCACAGGAAGCACACTTCAACACTGAGCCACCTCTCCGGCCTTAAATGATTTTTAAATTTATTTGCAAGCAGAGAGAGAGAGAGAGAGAGAGAGAGAGAGAGAGAGAGAGAGAGAGAGAGAGACAGACAGACAGAGAGAGAGAGAGACAGACAGAGAGGGGGGGGAAGGGAGGAAGGGAATGACCACACCAGGGCGCCTCTTTCCACTGCAAACACTCTGGATGCATGGGTCACTTTGTGCATCTGGCTTGACATAGGTACTGGGAAGTCAAAACCAGGTGGGCAGGCTCTGCAAGCAAGCAGCTTTAACTACTGAGACATCTCTCCAGCCCCTTGAATAATGATTTTTTAATATCTGTCCAAGATTTTCAGGCTGTAAATTCTTTTATTATTTTTTTTATCTATCTATTTGAAAGTGAGAAAGAGGCAGATAGAGAAAGAGAATAGAGACGCCAGGGCCTCTAGCCACTGCAACAAATACCAGACACATGTGCCATCTTCTGCATCTGGCTTTACATGGGTACTGGTAAATCAAATCCGGATCCTTAGGTTATGCAGGCAAGTGCCCTAACCACTGAACCATCTCTCCAGCCCTTGAATCATGATTTTTAAAAACAATGATGAGACAGGTAATAAAAAAAGCTGAGAATTGCTTACATAAAAGGCACTTGCTTTGCCCACGCCTTTAATCCCAGCATTGGGAGGCAGAGGGAGAAGCATCATCATGAGTTCCAGGCCACCCTAAAACTAGAGTGAATTCCAGGTCAGCTTGGGCTAGAGCAAGACCCGAACCTTGAAAAACAAAATGAAACAAACAAAAACACCTCCCCTAGCCGGGCGTGGTGGCACATGCCTTTAATTCCAGCACTCAGGAGGCAGAGGTAGGAGGACTGCCGTGAGTTCAAGGCCACCCCGAGACTACAGAGTGAATTCCATGTCAGCCTGGACTAGAGCGATACCATACCTCAAAACAAAACAAAACAAACCACCTCCCCAAACAAACAAATAAAAAGATATGTCTTGGGCTAGAGTGATGGTTCAGAGGTTAAGGCACTTGCCTGCAAAGCCCAAGGATGCATGTTCCATTCCCCAGTACCCATGTAAAGCCAGATGACCAAGCTTGGTGCATGTGTCTGAAGTTCGTTTGCTAGAGGCCTTGGCATGCCTATTCTCCCTCTTTAAAAAGGTATGCCATGGCTGGGTCTCAGTGGTTAAATGCACTTGCTTATAAAGCCTGTTGGCCTGGGTTCAGTTACCCAGTACCCACGTAAAGTTAAATGCACAAAGTACACAAAGTAGCACATGTGTCTGGAGTTCATTTGCAGTAACAGGAGGTCATGGTGTGCTCTCTCTTTCTCCGCTTCTAAGTACATAAAGTACTTTTTTAAAATGATATGTTAGATGGGCGTGGTATAGAAGTAGGAGGCTCACTGAGAGTTTGAGACCACCCTGAGACTAAAGAGTGAATTCCAGGTCAGCCTGGGATAGATAGAGGAATAAGACCCTACCTCAAAAAAACAAAACAAAACAAAAGTATGTCTTGGGCTGGGGAGATGGCTAAGTGGTTAAAGCACTGTTTTGCAAAGCTGGCTGGCTTGGGTTGAATTCCCCAGCACCTATGTAAAGCCAGATGTACAAAGTGGCACATGTATCTGGAGTTTGTTTGCAATGGCAAGAGGCCATGGTGTGCCCATTCGCTCTCTCTGCTCACAAAATAAAAAAAATTAAAAAGTATGCCTAGAGACAGAATATAATGTAAATTCGTTTATGTATTATTCATATTAATTTTCTGTGACAGCATATTCCTATTTTCCTTCTTCATTAGCTAGCTTATTCTCAGAAAGTTTTAGTTTAGTATTAATCAGTAAAATATTACCAGAAAGAAATGTCTATGATGATACACTTACAAATCATAAAAATAGAATTTTTTAATTGCTTCCTATCTTGGGTCGGGTAACTCAGTATTCCTCTTTCATATGGTAATGGTTCCTCTTTGCTACATACTTTCAAACATGGATGTCTCTGGACTGCTTTGGGCTCCAGACTTCTGAATGCTGTCATCGTTGGGCTTTTCCCAGGAAGCTTCCACGTCACCACCTCCCTTGTGGGGAGGAACCTCCAGGGGCGCAGTCGTGCCCACGCTGGGACTGGTGCTTTTCCACAAAGCTGCTTCTCCAGCGCCACCCAGCTCTGTGGGGTCTTCTCTTCTCACGCTGATTGGCTGCTTGCGTGGGACTCTGCTTTCTGCAGAATGGGCAATTCTCTTCCGAAGTTCTTCATCTTCTGAGACTTTCTCCAATATTAAATGCTGTGGGGAAAGAGCAGGCATCATGTACACTGAGCCAGGTCCTGACAGTCTGGTGAAAAGGGGGAAAACGGATACTTGCCTTGGCAGCTGCTACTTCCTTCTGTGTCCCTGAGATCTTGATAAGTCTTGAGAGTAGTAATGTTCCCTCTGACTCTTTGTCACAGGTGATTTTTGCTCCAGAGGCCTTACAGATAGATCGAATTGTCTCGCCGCCTCTCCCTGCATTGAGCAATACATAAAAACCTGTCTTTCTCTCTGGCCAGCTTTCACTACAAGAGAAACCACTGCTTTGAACATACTACCAGAAGAGTCCATTTTCATTTACAAACTGAACGGAGATCAGAAGCTACTCACATCATGACTGCAGGAAAGAGAATAGAGGGCTCTTACATCGTGTCATTTCAACTAGGCTTTGGCAAGGTTAACTTCATATCATTTCCATTTCTGGTATACGCCACACCCTCAGCAGCCATGGTACACAGTGCATGAGAACCGTGATCGGAGGACAGGTCACTTCTCGCCTCTAACAGTGGCACTAAGGAATGGTCCAGGGAAAGCATAACTGGAACCCTCTGGAACACTCCCTGGGATCTATGCACCTCTCTAGCTTCCCTGTAAAAACCTATTTGTAAAATTTACACCATGGAGTGCTAAGTATGGTGGCTCACGCCTTTAATCCCAGCACTCAGGAAGCAGAGGTAGGAGGATCGCCATGAGTTTGAGACCACCCTGAGACTACATAATGGATACCATGTCAACCTGAGCTAGGTCGAGACCCTACCTCAAAAAAAAATTCACATCAGGGATGGGGAGATGGTTCAGCACTTAAAGGCAATTGCCTGAAAAGCCTGGGTTCAAATTCCAAGCACCCACATAAAGTTGGACTCAACAGTGGCACCTGTGTCTGACACTTGTTTGCAATGGCAAGAGGACCTAGTACACCCATACACACATGCACACACACAAATAAAAAATATTCAGAACATACAATTTGTTGAAGAATAGCTCCTTTACATTCGTCCAGAACTGCTGGTAAAAGCAAAACCTATGTCTTTTCCCCACCCCCAGAAAGGTGAAGGGAAGACGACCAGGAAAATCCTTGGGGAGGCGTGAAAGGCAGGCAAAGTTAAAGAATAAAGGAAACAGCAGAGGAAGCCATCCAGTGGTACCTATGATTCTGCCCACAGATCTCTGGGGGACTGAGAGCTGCTCAAACACTGGGGTATTCTCTGTCAGGATCTGATGGATTGCTGCTTTGGCGTTGCACACCTGAACAGGAAAACCACTGATAAGCAGCACTCGCTCATCGCCTACATCCTCTGTGTCCACATCAATCCGAGCACCTGTCTGTTTCCGCAGCTGCAGAGAAAAGGAGATGTGCTGGTTCACTCTGGAAGAGCTTGAGCTTTGGCCTAGTAGATACTCTAGATCAAACCCTGGAGGGAGGGGGTTGACCAAAAGCCTCAGCTAAATCAAGATGCTACAAACAATTCTCATTTACTTGAATTTATGGACAAACATTAGTGACCATGGTAATCCAAAATGGCAGTTAATTCAAGACCACTTTTCTGTATGTTTTACAACCCTTTCTTCTTCCTACTTTTATTTACATTAGCAAATCAAAGGTTTTCTTTTTGAGGTGCTGTGGAGCAAACCCAGATCCTTATGCATGCTGTGTAAGCCCTCTACCATCTGAGCTACATTCCCAGCCCAAAGATTTTGTTTTCTTGACATTGTAGCTGAACAATGGAAGATGGTAATAGCTAGGAAGCAATTTTTTACTCTCCATGAGAGTTCATGAACTATATAATCAAAAAGAACAGTTCAAGCTATACCAAGCTGAAAAATCACCCAATCAAAAACTACTTTTTCAAGTTTAGGGCTGGGGAGATGGCTCAGGTTGCTTGCAAAACCTGCCGGCCCAGATCTGATTCTCCAGTACCCATATAAAGCCAGATGCACAAAGGGGCGCATGTGTCTGGAGTTCATCTGCAGCGGTAGGAGGACCTGGTGTGTCCATTCTCTTTCTCTCTCTGTTTGCAAATAAATAAATAAATAAATAAATAAATAAATAAATAAATAAATAAATAAATAAACCGATAGGGACCTGAGAGGATGGCTCAGTGGTTAAAGGTACTTGCTTGCAAAGCCTGCCAGTGTAGATTCAATTCCCTAGCACCCATGTAAACCCAGATGTACAAAGTGACACATGCATCTATAGCTTGTTTTCAGTGGCAAGAGGCCCTGGTGTGCTCATTCTTTCTCTCTTAAGTAAATAAATAAATAAATAAAATATACACAGGGGCTGAAGAGATGGCTCAGCCAGTTAAGACTGCATACCACACAAGCATGAAGCACAAGATGATCTGAGTTCGATTCACTGGACATGGCCATGGAGGTGTGGAGACCAAAAAATTTCTGGGGATGATGGAAACCCACCCCCAGCAGCTGCAGGGTGAAAGACCATCTCAAAGAAACATGTGGAAGAGTGACAGAGGACACGATGTTGTTCTCTGGCCTCTGCACACAGTGCATACAACTACACACACACATAACATCACAAATATTCCACACACACACTAAAAAATATAGACACACGCAAAGTATGATGTCTGAGTTAGATAAACTCATATTTTGAATGCTTTGTTCCCAGCTGGTGGCAATTAGGGAGGTGGAGCTTTACTGGAGGAGGTGTGCTGTTGAAGGGGGTGGGGGGAGTGGAGATTTAGAGGTGTTATGGCCAGCTCCTCCTTGCCAGATATTAGTTCACAACCCTGCTGCTGTTTTCCACCTGCTGTGGCGAGGTGATGGCAACCTCTGCTCATGCCATGCTTTTGCCTGCCATCATGGAGCTTCCCCTTGAGACTATAAGCCAAAATGAAACTTTCCTCTCATTAGCTGCTTTTTTTTGTTTGTTTGTTTTTGAGGTAGGGTCTCGCTCTATCCCAGGCTGACCCAGAATTCACTATGCAGTCTCAGGGTGGCCTTGAACTCACAGCAATACTCCTGCCTCTGCCTCCTAGTGCTGGGACACCACGCCCAGCTCCTCATCAGTTGCTTAACTGAAGCAATGAGACGATAACTACAACACAAAGCATGGGTGGTTTGTGGGAAGGAACCAAGAAGTCAATAAATAGAATTAACGCACGGGAAAGCTGCTGCCCGCTCCCACACTTACCTGCTTAATATTGGATCCCTGCCGGCCAATGATGAGCTTCACGGCCTCCTGAGGAACCCGCATCTCTATCTCAATGTCATCTTCACCAACAAATGTCAGTCTCTCTTCTGCACAGATTGTGACTCATTAGATCAGGCTAAACACACCATCCCTGAATCTGGTTGTCAAAGAAACACCCGATCCAGGACACAAACTATGAAGCTTCAACATAATTCAAAAAGCGTCATCTGTGCCAGGCATGGTGGCACACACCTTTAATCCCAGCAGCACTTGGGAGGCAGAAGTAGGAGAGGATCGCCGTGAGTTTGAGGCCACCCTGAGACTACATAGTGAATTCCAGGTTGGCTTGGGCTAGAGTGAGACCCTGTCTTGGGGTGGGGTAGGGGAGTATCATCTGAGTGGGAATTAAGTCCCAAAAGATCAGTGCTAAGGTACAGCTCAGTGACAGCGTATCACAAGGCCAAATTCAATCCCAGCATCTGCCCTCCAAAGTTCATTTGGCATCTTCTCTGGGATACCACTTCACATGTTAATAAAAAGCAAATTTTGTAAAAGAAAGGTTCCAGGTTGTGAGCAAGCTACCTTTTCTAAGACATGACTCCTGGAGAACAATGAAGGCCAGATGTTGTCTGAGACATCTATCAGTCTAAAAACTTCTTGACTTATTTTTATAATTATTTCTCTGGGGCCTATTCTCTAGGTATAGCCTGTGGTCTACCTTCTGACTTCTGGAGAAAGCAGCATAAAAATGTACATATATATTTTTTAAAATTGCCACAAGCCAGGTGTGGTGGCACACGCCTATAATCCCAGTACTTGGGAGGAGGTAGGAGAATCTCTTTGAGTTTGAGGCCAGCCTGGGATCAAGTGAGACCCTACCTCAAAAAAAATATTTCCACATTAACTTTGTTTCCATTAAAGAACAGATCAATGATATTATAAAATGAGTTTCCTAACTTCCCACTAACAGAAAGAAGAAATAACATCTTTTCAAAGATTCCTCACAGAAAGCCAATTATGTCTTAAGAAGCGATAGTGACAAGGAGAGCTTTCATTTCATTTGCAGACACAGCACGGGTTTACATACCTCTGCTTTCCCTGTATCTGCGGTACAGGATGTAAGCAACTGCTGCACTTGCTGGGATCCCAAGACCCAGGGCTATTTTCTGAATAGTGGACAGACTTGTCCATGGGGCTCGTTCAGTGGACATTTTCTGCTGTATTCTGATTTACATCCTGAAACAGACAAACCAAGAAGTAGCTTTCAGCCACCACTTGTCTGGTTGGCAGAGAGGCAGGAGGACATACTGTATGGAAAAGAAAACTACAGTCTACGTTCCCATTTTAAGAGCTCCAGTGATCTCAAAATCTATTTCAGGGCTGGAGAGATGGTTCAGTGGTTAAAGGCACTTGCTTGCAAAGCCTGACAAGCCTTAGTTTGATTCCCCAGTACCCATGTAAATCCAGATGCACCAAGTGGCATGTGTGTCTGGAGTTCGTCTGCAGTGGCTGGAGGCTCTGGCACAACCATACCATCTCTCTCTCTCTCTCCTCTCTCTGCCTATTTCTGTCTCTCTCAAATAAATAAATAAATAAATACATTTTTTAAATCTATTTCATAGAAAAGGTTTCAAAGCAGTTTTTAAAATGTTAGTTAAGGGACACAAGCACATGGAACTAAACAGACACGTACCTTTCCTCCAAGGAAAAATATACATTTAGTTTTTTTTTTTTTTGGTAGGGTCTCACTGTAGCCCAGGCTGACCTGGAATTCACTATGTAGTCTCAGGGTGGCCTTGAATTCATGGTGATCCTCCTACCTCTGCCTCCCAAGTGCTGGGATTAAAGGCGTGCGCAACCACGCCCGGCTTCTACATTTTAGTTTTAAAATATGAAAAAATTAAAAAAATAAAATATTTAAAAACATATATACTTAGATTTTACAATAAACTATTTAAAGTTCCATGTCTATGCCTCTGGGCCTTTCCAGAAGCCGTCTAAGCAAGGAGTGCCATTCCAGGCCTAGGGAAAGCCTTGTAGTAAAGCTTTCGAAGTTCAGTCCTCACTGTCTCGACACTGGTCTCTAGTGACTTCACCACACTGCACTGGGGCTCTGCTCTTCCCCTTCACCAGAACTAACTTCCCAGACAACCAGCCTAGAAGACATGCTTCATGCAGCCTTCTCTCTCCTTCATTTCTGTACCCTCTTTCCCTGCAGCCCTGACAGCCTTGGGGCTTCTCCTACTGTCAATGCAATTTCACCTGCCCGTGCGGTTCCGTGACTGCCGCAGTACAGCACTTGGCCAGACCTAGAAGCACGTCAAACTGCGTTAAGAACATCACGATGCCCCACATGCTTGGGCTGCAGGTCAGTGGGAAATCATGTGCCAACTGGGGCAATAGTGGCATGTTAGTTATGGGGGACCAACCATTCTCTACGTGGTCTGGAGGCCCGCTCCATGGGAGGGAGTACACGCCTGGTACTGAAGACCTCGTCAAAAGCCTATGGGATCTAGGAGAGTAATATCTGCTGATGTCTGGCTAAATGTTTGTATTATGCCCACCTAACTGCCTTATAAGCACTTTTTAAAATGTGTATACCTTTATATTAATGCTATTCTCACTTTGTCTAGAGAAGCTTTTCTTTTCAGATGGCAGTGACCACCGGGATGACTCAAAAGGCTTCTCAGTGCTGAGAAGTCATAGTGGAGTGTTCAGCACTGGAACATCTCTATCACGCTTCCCGAGACTCAGGGTCTATTGCGGAAGAAGTGGAAGAAAGATTGTAAGAGCCAAACGAAGAGTAGGACTGCTTACAGTGCAAGATGACCTTGATATTCATGACCTCACACTACCTACACAAGACCTTCATTACAGGAGGAAAAGAGGATGACATTGAAAAAAAAAGAGAGACTACTTGAGATGGGGAGGGGATATGATGGAGGGTGGTTATGAGAGGGGAAAGTGGGGGTGGGGAGAGAATTATCGTGGTTTATTGTCTATAATTATGGAAGCTATCAAGAAAAAGTTAAAACTCTCCCAATTACTTCATGCTTCATCTTCTCAAATCTCTCATGGCTTCTGTCTCCTTCCTTCTTCTCTCTCTCCTTTGCTTCCCTCCCTCCTTCCCTCCCTCCCCCTTCAGGTGGGTACTAGCGCACCCCCATGCTCCAGATCCACCCTTTCAGATGATGTGTCTGCTTCACTGACAGCGCAGAGCTCTTTCCTACCATCATGGATGTATTGTCCTCTTAGAGATCGTCTTTCATAATAATTTTGCTTTCCCAGTTTTCCTTCCTTCTCCTGTGTTGTTTTCCTCTACAAGATCCTTCCATCTTCTCTCAGAATGTCAATTCTACAATAGCACAACTTACTTTGTCTTTTTCCTCAGTGGTTAGCAGACAGTAGCCACTCATAAAAACTGGGTCAAAGTCAGGTGTGGTGGTTCATACTCACACCAGCACTAGAGAGGATCACTGGCAGCTTGAGGCCAACCTGGGCTAGGGTGAGAGCCTGCCTCAAAGGACAGAAAAAAATCTGGCTAGTAATAATTTGTTGAATGAATAAACTTCCCCTTACTTGTTCCAGGTTTGCCTAAATGTAAATTCCTTAATGGCAAGACGGATACTTTGTAGGAATGGAAGATGGCTCAGCTGTTAAAGGCGCTTGCTTGCAAAGCCTGCCAGCCTGGGTTCAAATCCCAGCAACACACATTCATCTGCTGTGGCAAGAGACCATGGCATGCATGTAGTGCATGTACACACAGGTACAATAAATAAAATTTCAAGGCTGGGGAGATGGCTCAGTGGTTAAAGACACTTGCTTGCAAAACCTGCTGGCAGAGTTTCAATTTGCCAGTACCCACATAAAACCAGGTACACAAAGTGGTACATGGATCTAGAATTTGTTTGCAATGGCAAGAGGCGTGCACCTATTCTCTCTCTCTCCTTGCAAATAAATAAAAACCTTGAAAAAGAGCATCTCTTAGCCTGGGATTCACTATGTAGTCTCAGGGTGGCCTCGAACTCATGGCGATCCTCCTACCTCTGCCTCCCAAGTGCTGGGGTTAAAGGTGTGTGTCATCACGCCTGGGTTCATTCTCGATAGTAATTTCAGTTAAAAACTAACAGGGCTGGAGAGACAGTCTAGTAGTTAAGTGCACCTTCCACACAGTCAGGAGGGCTGGGGGCTGAGACACCCCAGTTTGATTGCCCGAGCACCCATATAAACAGCTGGGTATGGCCATGCATGTCTAAAACCCCAGCTTGTGGGGAGCAGAGACCAGAGAATCACTGGGGCTCACAGAATAAAATAAAATAAAGTAAAAGGCAATTTGCATGGGCTGGAGAGATGGCTCAGCAGTTAAGGCACTTGCCTCCAGTGCCTAAGGCCCTGGGTTCAATTCCCCAGGACCCACATAAGCCAGACCCACAAGGTGGTGGCCCTGGTGCATGTTCTCTCTCTCTCTCTCTCTCTCTCTCTCTCTCTCTCTCTCTCTCTCTCTCTCTCTCTCTCTGCTTGAAAATGAAAATTAAAAAAAAAAGGCAATTTGCAGAATTAGTAAGAGACTCCATCCCAAGGAAAAACAGGCAGATGAATGAAGGGGACCCCAACATTCTCCTATGGCCTGTGCAGGCATGTCATGGGAGTCCCATCAGCACACTCATGTGCGTACACCTACCCCCCACATTATGCACATTGTGGCAGGGCCTGGTGGCTTCCCTATAATCCTAGCACTTGGGAGGATGGCCAGGAGGATTCAAGCATTGAAGACCAGCCTGGATTAGTGATCTGAAACTAAACCAAAACAAATTCAAACATAATGTGGCTTTTAATAACTATTTAAACATAAGAAGATATAATTCATGCTCTAATTTAACCCAAATAGTGGCCATCAAAAGTCTGCTCCTTGAAAGTAACTAGTTTATCCCAATGGTTTATCCTAGTAAGACTAAAACCATATTTACTAATACAGGACCTGCTCAGGAATAAAACCACTGCTATGAATGTGCTTCCCTCGAAAGTCTAAGGAACAATGAAGGAGGGAAGCCTCAGTATGGACTCATCCAGGCAGGTAAGGGCTAGAGGAAGATTTTTCCCACCACTCTCACACAGACTACCAGGGGTGTAGCTTAGTGGTAGAGTGCCTGCTTGGCAATAGGTCCCAAGTTACAGTACCACAAAAAACACAAACTACACAAACCCTTACACCTTGACCTCAGAGAGCTTTTCTGACCAGGATGGAGTAAAGATCTCCAGAGAACTATGAGAAGTTCGCCATACTTTCTCCTTCCTCCTTCCTAAGGGGGGGTAGAGAGAAAAAGAGAGAATATGAATATGAATGGGCGGACCAGGACCACCTGCCACTGCAGACAAACTCCAGATGCATGCGCCACTCTGTGCATTTGGCTTTACAGGGTACTGGGTAATTGAACCCAGGCTATCAAGCTTTGCAAGCAAATACCTGTCAGAGCCACATGCTGCTGGGATGAATCTCCAAACCAGGTACAGTTATGGGAGGAAAGGATTTATTGAAGTGACAGATGCAGAGGAAGTTCCATCTTGGTAAAAGAGGCTGGACCCCTTTCACAGGTCCAAGAAGAGAGAGAAAGCCATCACCAGCACCATAGACACACCAACAAAACAGGCAAGGGGAAGAGATTTCCTTCCCCTTTATATAGCCTTAGGGTGGGGTCTTGCAACCCTTGCCCAGACTTGATGACTTGGAGTCTTTGGATTGTCCTTCCTGTATAGCCCTCCCAGGAAGGAAAGTTTGTTTCTAACTTTCCTGAACCTTCTAACATCCTGCCCCCATTGAGAGGACTGCCCTCCTATAAACAACCTCAGACCCACCCAAGATTAATAACAGGTCAAGTTGACAACAAAATTTAACCATCAAAACACCTTTAAATGCCAAGTAGTCTCACCAGCCCCAGATCTATTTTTTTCATTGCTAGAAGTTTTTTAAAAATTATTTTATTTATTCATTCTCAAGGGGGGAGGGAGGGAAGGAGGAGAGAGAGAGAGAGAGAGAGAGAGAGAGAGAGAGAGAGAGAGAGAACCAGGACCACCACTTTGTGGGTCTGGCTTATGTGGGTCCTGGGGAATTGAACCCGGGGCCTTAGGCACTGGAGGCGAGTGCCTTAACCGCTGAGCCATCTCTCCAGCTCTCATTGCTAGAAGTTTTAAGCAAATTAATTTTATCCACTTGACAAAACTAATGGACCAAAGGAAAAAAATACAGGCTACTTTTCTACTACCTTGGCAACTCTTTCCAAGTGTCTTCTTTGGGATAGTACTTAGTGGATCCAGTATATTGCTTTAGAGACTGGGAATCAACTGCAGAGAAAAGTAGTCCTTTCATTTTTAGTTTTTTTTTTTGAGAGGGAAGGAAAGATGTGTGTGTGTGGGAGAGGAATAGTATCTGTTAGACTAACAGACACTAGGCAAGTATTCTACTCCTGACCCCCCCCCTTTTTTTTTTCCAAATACAGGGTCTGAGTTGCTTAGGCTGGCCTGATCTTTGGATCCGCCTGTTTTAGCCTTCTGGTAGCTGGGATTATAGGACGTACTACCATCCATACCCCTCCTTTTATGGAAAAGATGGAAAGGTTGCATGTAATGTGGACTTTTAAAATTTTATTTGGAAGGTATAATTCCCAACTAAGTGGGAAAAAAATCAGCTTCTGATTTTCATTGACAGAGTATTTCCATTTAGTTGAGACTGGGTGAGGGAGAGAATGAGAATATTGGTGCACATGGCATCTTGCAGCTGCAAACAAACTCCTGATACATGCACCACTTTGTGCATCTGACTATATGGGTATTAGGGAACTAAACCTGGATTAGCAGGCTTTGCAAGCAATCACCTTTAACCGCTAAGCCAGCTCCCAAGCCCATTTTTTTTCTTTTTAGTTTTTCAAAGTAGGGTCTCACTCTAGCCCAGGCTGACCTGGAATTCATTATGTAGTCTCAAGGTGGCCTTGAACTCATGGCGATCCTCCTACCTCTGCCTCCTGAGAGCTGGGATTAAAGGCATGTACCATCATGCCCAGCTTCCATTTTTTTTCATTTTTGAAAAAATATTTTTATTTACTTGAGGGAGGAAAGGAAGAGAGCGAATGTGTGTATGGGTATACAAGGACCTCTTGCCACAGTGCAAACTAATGCCAGACATATGTGCCACTTTACACATTTGGCTTTGTATGGGTATTGGGGACTCAAACCCCAGGCATCAGGCTTTGCGAGTGTCTTTAAAATGAGCCATTTCTCCTAAATCTAGCTTCTGGTTTTTGTTCTTGTTATTGGTTTTTTGAGGTAGAGTCTTGCTCTAGACCAGGATGACCTGTAATTCACTATGTAGTCTCAGGCTGGCCTAAAACTCAGGGCAATTCTCCTATCTCTGCCTCCCAAGTGCTGGGACTAAGGGTGTGCACCACTATGCCTGACTTGAAACCTGTTTTTCAATAGCCAGTAAATAAAATGTTTCACAAAAGTTCGTGTAATATTATGTCAACAACTTTGTATGTATGATAAAAAGAAACATATTTGGCTGTATAAAGAAGTCTGCTAAAATAATTTTAGAATCTGCTAGTACTTTGTTATGGAAGGACTATGCTGGGGATATACTCAGTCTAGTAGGAAAGATTAAAAAAAAACAACTAATTACATGGCAGGGCAAAGACACCATAAATTCTTGGTCAATGCAACAGCACAGAAGAATTAGAATATAAAGAGGTGGTGCATGCCTTTAATCCCAGCACTTGTGAGGTGGAGGTAGGAGGATCATGGTGAGTTTGAGGCAACCCTGAGACTACATGGTGAATTCCAGGTGAGCCTGGGCTAGAGGGAGACCCTACCTTGAAGAAAAAAAAAAAAGAAAAGAAAAACGAAGTTTCTTAAATAGAGAATGGCTGAACTCACATCAAGACACAGCTCTCTGATCCTCTGCCTGTATATTCAAATCAATAAATACTGAGTATGCAATATAAGTCCAGCTCTGGGAAGAATAGATGACAGACATGGCTCCCTTCATGGGGCTGTTCGAGTGGCAGGGAACTCCTGGTAGCTTTGGGCAAACTAAAATAAACCTAGTCCTATGCACTTCGATGCTCATCTGCATTGCCTTTCTGGCTCATAATCATGTCATGGGCATAGAATTCACAGAATTTCAGAACTAGGGGGCTACAGAGATTGTTTTATTCTAGTAATGCTGTAACTGGAGATACTGAGGTTAGGGAACAGATTTATCATTTCTGCACACAGAAGTGTTCAAGACATTAACTGTTCAGAAGGTCCATTTATGGTTACATCTCTTTACTGAAGCCCAAAACACTATTATGTTTTTCAGTCTTAAGCCATCACAATCAAAGATATCCCATATTTCCTGGATCTGCAGTAAACTTCTTAAATTCTGACCACCTCTTCTTAGGTCTGGATGCACAAAAAAGATGAGGCAGGAACCGAATGAGCTCAGAAGCAGAAAAGAATTTTATTGGTGTGGACTTGCAAGCTAATTGATTAGGGACAAAACCAGACTCAGGAGCTGGGACTACATCCCCCGAAGTGTCAGCTCTCAGGCTTTTTAAAGAAAAGAAACCCACAAACAGGTGCTGGCCATTGACCCGAGGGAGGAATTGGGGAATCTTTTAACAGGAATGGTCAGGTCGAGGTGAGAGGTGGCCTGGGGTCCACTCTTAGGAACCAGTGGTCTCAGAATCAGGATGTTGGCAAACTTGGCCGTGGTGACTTTAACAGGATTGGTAGGACCCAGGTGTGGGGTAGAGGAGCAGGGACCTGCAGTTACAGCAGCAGCTAGAATAATAGTACATTAGTCAACCTCACATGGTTACTGAGGAAACTAGGAACAGGTAGGTTATTTTGACCTGGGTGCTGGGGGAAACTAGGAGCTGATTGGTTGGGTTGGGGGCAGTTTTTCCTGGAACAAGCGGTTACAGAGAAGTCATAACAGTTAACAAAATGGAGGCCTTCTGGCCAACCCTTGCCTTTCACTCTCATCCTGGGTTGAGTTTCATCTATATGGGCTTCCACAGTATCCCAAACATATCTTTGTAACACATGATATTCTTATTCTTTTTGAAAAAAAATGCAAATAAAAGAGAGAAAGAGAGAGAAGTGAGACAGAGAGAATGGGCACACCAGGACCTCTAGCTGCTGCAAACTCTAGATGCATGAGCCACTTTGTGCATCTGGCTTTACGTGGGTACTGGGGAATCGAACCTGAGTTGTTAGGCTTTGCAGGCAAGCTGAGCCATCTCTCCAGCCCACTATTTTTATTCTTGGTTAATGGCTCTGACTGTTGTAAGGAGAATGGAATCTAAGCAGCAACAGTGAGCGCAGAGACTAGTAGGAGAGTGGGTATTAAAGAGAGATAGAGTTTGAATAATTAGTATGAATCCCCAGGACCTAGCAAATTGGTTTATGGGAAGGTAGAGAAAGGAGGGAGGAGGAATTAGTTATCAAGTTTCTGGATAGAACACTTGTTCTACAGGGTATGTCGGGGAATGTTGATAATTTTATGATGGCGTGTATGCCACAGGAAGAATGCTGGTGACAAGGATACATTTGTTGACTGACTTCCCTTTGACCAAAAGCTAAATGTAGAAACTATCTTCAGATATTATGATGTTTCAAGGACTGAGCTAATGAGGTCAAATTAGTCAAAACCAATCAGGATATTAAATAATGTGGACAGTGTGATGACACATGCCCATAATCCGGGCACTAGGGAGGTAGAAGCAGGAAGACCAGGGACATTCATGGTCATCCTGGGTTACAGAGGGTTTGAGGCCAACCTAGGTAGGCTACATGAGACCATCTCAAAAACAACGCAAAACAAATAAAACAACAACAAATAAGAATAGCCGGGAGTGGTGGTGCACACCTTTAATCCCGGCGCTCAGGAGGCAGAGGTGGATGAATCGCTGTGAGTTCGAGGCCAGGCTGAGAGACTATAGAGTGAGTTCCAGGTCAGCCTGGGCTCGAGGGAGACCCTGCCTCGAAAAAAGCCAAGAAATAAAGAGGAGAAAGGAGAACTGCTGAAAGCGGGGCTGGTGGCACAGATCGTGAGCTCCAGGCCAGCCTGGGCTACCCAGCCAGACCCTGCCTCTTAAGTTTGGGGACCGGCGGGGTGCTCAGTCGCAGGGTCACCGAGGCGGGCGGAGCTCCTCCGGCCCTAACCACGGGCCCCACCCTCTCCTGCGGATTCGGTTACGAGCTCCTACTACGTGCAAGGCAGCCTGGGCTCCGACCGCACCGCCCGGGGCCTCGCGCCCTCGCGGCCCTTCCTCGGTGCCCGCCACCCGGCCTGCCACGTCTCCCTCCCCAGGCTTCGCCCGGAGCCAGCCGCCTTTACCGCTCCTCCGAGTCTGGCGTCGCGCGCTCCGCCTCGCACCTCCGCAGGGCCGCCGCCTCGCTCCCTCACCGCAGCTCAGCAGCCACGGCCCGCCCCCCAGAACGCTCCTGGCCAATCAAGGCCTGGCTTTAAATCCGACCAATTGCCTCTCTCCACCGCAACCAATCCACATTCGGGGCCGCTCTGAGCGACGGACCAGGCGAAGTCCAATTACCCGGATGAAATTCAAAGCCTGCTCACCTCGCGAGCCAATGAACTCCCGGGGTAGCTTGATAGCGACCGTCACCCGCTGAGAATTAAGCAGCCAATCGGAAGCTTCGCAGAGTCCTCTCCATGCACCTGTCGGCCAATCGCAGAGGAGGCTTGTGTGTGGCTCCTGGAGGGAAGATCGCGAGGGCGAGGCTGCGGGGCGTTGGGTCACTCGTGCGTGTCGGCGCGGCCACGCACCGACGCTCGTGTCCCGCCCGAGGCGCGTGGCGGAGACGAGGCGGGAGTCACGCCCCCGGGCCGGGGACGGAGCGGCGCCCGCCCGCCCTCCCTGCGGCTGGGGAAGCCGGGGAACCGGCGAAGCCTGCGCCCAGCCCGCCCGGGGTCCCGGGACCGCCTCCGCTGCAGCTGGCGACGCCCGCCCGGCACGTGAGGAGCACGCAATAAACGGTTTTTATTTTTTTCCATCTTAATTAGATGCCTCCGGGTGGTTTTTGAACCATTTCTGTGATTTATTTTTGTAAGAGGCAGGTTCTCACTGGGATGCTCAGGCTGGTCTCCAGGGATCCTTCTCCTACCTCCACAGTAGCTCGGTTTTCTAGCGTTTGTTTTTTAATATGCGTTTTTGAATAAGCAGTGCATGCACAGTCTAGAAAATTCAAAAGGTCATTACAGTGAATGTCTTCTCAGGCGGTCAGCACAGCCAGTTTCTTAAAATACACGCACGTGTGTCTCTATGTGTGTGTATACATACATACTTATGCCTTTGCCCCATTAAAAACATGCTATACATAGAATTTTGTAATTTCCTTTTATAAAAATCTAGAAATCTTTCCATAGCAGCACATATCTGCCACAGTTTTACAGCATGACATGGCTATGTAAGATTTATTTAACCAGACCTTTAACATAAGCTCATTTTAAATGCATACTTCATAATTTTGTTCTTATATGAATATAGCTTTTTGATACTTAGAAATGCAAGTACTTGGTCAAAGAAGTGTGCATAGTTTTTTCTCACTTGCCACATACACAGTTTTTTTTTATTGTTGAGACAGGATCTCATGAAGCCCAGGCTGGCCTGGAGCTCATGGTGATCCACCTGCTTCAGCCTCTCTTGAGTGCTGGGATTATAGCTGTGAGCTACCGTGCCTGGTTCAGGGACATAAGCAGTTTTGCAACTTCCTCCCGCCAAGTTTTTTTTTTTTTTTTTTCTGATTTTCATTCCACTAGCAACATTTTTAAAGGTTTTACTTCGTATTGATAAACTGCCTTTCACAGAAGTTTTAAATTTTTTCTCTCCCATTAGCCATAGTAGAAAAAAGAATGCAGAATATTATCACACATCTTGAATTTTGACACATTTATAGTGTAAATGGCATGTTATTGTAATTTTATTTCTCATTTCTTTTATTATAAGTAAAGTTGTGCGTCTTTTAATGTGTTTAATTGTAACTATTTTTGTAAGTTGTTTATATAATTTGTTCATATTTTTATTGGTTATTGGATTTTTCCTTGTTCATTGTATGTAAATTGGAAAAACGTTCCCTTTCCAAGTTTATTGCCTTTTTACTTTATAGTGACTTTTTTGCTGTGCAGTGTTTATATAGTTGAATGATAATTATATAGTTGAATTCCTTTTCTTATATAGATTCTTTGTGTCTTTGTATATGCAATTTTTGATTCTTTTGGAATTAATTTTGGTATAAAAGTGTGAGGTAAAAGTCCAACTTTGTTTTGTTATATCCAACCATCATATTTTCTCCATATCTTTGAATACTACTTGAATAGTACCCAAATTGTTACATGTATTTGAGTCTATTTTGTCCCAGAACCACACAGGTTTTTTTGTTTATTTGTTTGTTTGTTTGTTTGAGGCAGGGTCTCACTCTAGTCAAGATGACCTGGAACTCACTGTAGTACAAACTGGCCTTGAACTCACAACTATCCTCCTACTGATATCCTCCTACTATCCGCCTTCTGAGTGCTGGGATTAAAGGCATGAGTCACTATATCCAGCTTACCACACTGTTCTTAAAAATTGATATATACTATGTGTTTTTAGCACAATTAAAAAAGTTAATGTAAATTTGGTGTGCGTACAGTGTACAAACAATAAATGTAGATTTTGTTGGTTTGAAACAGGCCTTGCACTATTTGCCAGGCAGGCCTGGAGCTTACCAGGTAGGGTAGGTTGGCCTCAAACTTAAGGCAATTCTGCTTCAGCCTTCTGAGCGCTGGGATTCTAGGTGTGAGCCACCACTACTGCCATCGAATGTATATCTTGATGAATTTTCCAAAATGGAACAACTAGTTCCAGATCAAGAAGCACTACCAGGACCCCAAAGCCACTCTTGGATCCCTTCCCAGTCATGACTTCCCTTCCAGGGAGAATCATAGAGTGTATCGTCTTCTGACTTGGTTTCCTTTGTTCACATTATTGCTATGAGAGTCAGCCAGAGTGTATAAAGTTTCAGTCAGTAAATTCTCATAACTGTGTACTATTATAGTGAAAATATACCACAATTCATTTTTGTTCTACTGATGTCACTTTGATTGAAATCACATATTTTTAGATCATTTAAAGTATTTTTTTATGCTAGTGAATCTTTCTATATTTGTCTGGTGTCCTGTCAGTAGTATTTCAACATTTCCATTGTGTAGAATTTAAGTGTTTTTGTTAAGATTATTCCTAGGTATTTGAATATCCTGATTGCTATAGCTGTATCTAATTTAAAATGGTAATAGTTCATCTCCAATTCCTAAGAGTTCTCTTTTTTTGAAAGACGTTCTGAACAGGCTGCAGGAGGCCAGCAGGTGAAGCCAGTTGACATGAGGTCTCAGTTATCCAGAGGGTGCAGTGGGCAGGTGTTTCCACTGAGCAGGAAGCAAATGAGCTGGCATGGGCAGTGAGGGTTCTCAGACACCAGTGGCCTGGCTTCAGAGCCCTGGCTGCTCAGAATTCCTGTCATACAGCATGTGAACGATCCGTTCAAGGAATATTCGTTGTCAAAGTCTTTGAAAAGCAGCATTTCTTTCTTTGCCCATCTAGGGACCCCACGTTCTTCCCTCTCTTCACTAGACAGCGTGACTGGCCCTGGTGACCCAAGAGTCTCCTCAGCTTCCCTGACCTCAGCCTTCCTGCTTCATTTCCCTTTCAGAGCAGTTTGGAGGAACAAGTTCTTGAGCCTAAGTCATCCTTAGACTCACTTTTAAAAAATATTTTTATTTTTTGAAGTAGGGTCTCACTCTAGCCTAGATCTGTAATTCACTATGTAGTTTCAGGGTGGCCTCAAACTCACGATAATCCACCTACCTCTGGGATTAAAGATGTGCACCACCATACCTGTCGGTGTGCTGGACATTTCTCTAAAAGGTTCCTGAGGTTAGAACCCAGAAAAGGAGCTAGGATGCCTGAAGCCTCCATTTTTAGCCATCAGGAGATGATACTTTGCTAGGAGGCACAGGCATTTCCCTCCCTCTGCCTGGTCCCTGGAATGTCTGCTTCTTTCAGCCTGTCCCTTGAGACAGAGACAGCCCAGGGCACTGAGAGAATAGAGGGAAAAGAAAGCAAAATCAGTCAACATGCTGAATCAGGCACATTTGAGTGATGGAGTGATGGTCAGACTCCATCCTGGTAAGTATTAAGTGGGTCAGATAGAAAATGTCGCTTTCTCACAGGTCCTGGGCAAGTGAGTTACGAGTATAATAGTGTGGCTGTAGGGCAGAAGCCATATATTTTGAGTCAGTCAGCCCTGAATTCAAGTGGTTTCCTTACTGACTAGCTGTACACAAATTACATCTATTTGACCTTTAGTAGCTAAGGAGTGATATAAGGATCAAATTTTAAATTTTTAAAAATTTAAAGCCATGTATGGTGACACATGCCTTTAATTCCAGCACTCAGGAGGCAGAGGTAGGAGGATCACTGAATTCGAGGCCAGTCTGGGACTACAGAGTGAGCTCCAGGTCAGCCTGGGCAAGAGTGAGTCCCTACCTCCAAACAACAAAACCCACCACACATCAAACCACTGATGTGGAATAGACCCTCTCTAGCTAGCCCCTGTAGTCACGCCCGAACTAAGATCAGCGTCCTGACAGGTCTAATAAAAGATGGGCTGGCAGTTTACCAGACCAGCTGTGGCCTTCACAGTGAGCTTCACTCCTTCGAGGTTTTCTGGGAAAGGTACATAAAGAGAATTGCATGACAATGGAGAATAATCCACAGGCATCTCCTGAGGTGTGAGTATGTTTCTTAGGGATACTTCACTTACCAAGGAGAGTCTTTGTCTAGGATCTTAATACCAGGAGTGATACTGTCCAGACCACTGAGCACAAGTATGGTTGTGTGAATTTAATGTTGTTTGTTTTTGAGACAGGGTCTCATGTATCCCAGGCTGGCCTTGAACTCATGATCCTCCTGCTTCCACCTCCTGAGTGCTGCTGTTAGAGCCATACGCCACCGTCAAACAAATTTTACGAAACCTAAATACAGCTATTCCTGGTGAAAATTTCATAACTGAATTGAGATGTGCAATAAGTATAAAATACTAGATTTCAAATATACAGCATGAAAAAAAACTAATGTGAAATATTTTACTACTGATTTTTATGTTGATGACCTTGAAATGATAATAATTTGAGTGCATCAGGTTAAATAAAATATTTAAATAAAAGTATTAAAATTTAAAGTTAAGTAAAAATAAAGAATTAAAATTGTATCTGTCTAATTTTAATTTTTTAAAAATGTGGCTACTAGAAAAAAAATTATTTTTCAGACACTATCATAAAAAATAGCCTAGGTTGGCCTCATACTCACTATGTAGCTAAGGATGACCTTGAACTCCTGATCCTTCTGCCACCATGCCCTGATAGAAAACTTAAAGTTCCTTAGGTGCCTGGACTTCACTTCCTTCCTGTTCTTTAGACTTTGGTCAGTGACATCTCCCTGTGGAGACACTCACATGTTCCTCGCTGCCCCTGGCTTCCCAGAGATGTCTCCCAGCAGGGCCCTGTGCATCGCAGAGGCTCCTAGAGAGAGGACCTGCGGCTGCTGACTCCTAAGTCCTAACTCCTAAGCTGCTGGTGGAGGGCGAGGGAGAGGTTGCTGGGACCTGGGGGAGGCCGATTGCTCACAGGCGCCCATTTCTCAAGAAGGTCGGGTTCTCCAGCCTCACCCTAAAACAGCTGGATTCCCATGTTTGCCCGCTCAGTGACAGCAGCTGGTCTCATCTCTGGTGACGAGTGGTCTCCTTAGAGCAAGGGCGACAGCCGCAGCTGGAGAGCTCACTGGCAGATGGTGTGGTGAGGGATGGGCAGGGACTCTGCCAGGGGGAGGGAAACTAAGGCCCAGCCTCCCGCAGCCTGGAGGTGACCGCGTGATTCTCTCCTTGGCCCTCCTCCTGTCCTCTCCCCTCCCGTCCCCCTTCTGCCCCCCCTTCTGATGTTTCCGCTGTGCCTCTGCTTTGTGCTTCTGCTTTGTCCCTTGTGTGAAGCCACTTTGTGGTAGTCAGCAGTTCCCCCTCTCACTCCACTTCCCCATCGAGGTGACATTTATCCAGGGGCAGCTTCCCACTGGGGCTGCACCAGACCCAGAGGAGGCCAGGCGTCCATCCCGCAGTGTCCTCTTCCCCCACTTTCCAGTCGCTCACCAAGCCACCTCCCCTGCTCTGCGCAGGTCTTTGTGGCTCCCCCAGTGCTCTAGGGTTCCTCAACACTGGAGGATGAGCCAGGGAAGGCGCTGGGCTTCCTAGGCTGCACTTCTGCCAAGGGCGCCGTTGGAAAGTCAGGGACTCTCCCCTCCTCCGGCTGCAGATATGGAGAGTAAAGGAGAATGGGTAGAGACGAAGAGAGGCTTCCTCACCCTGCATGCCAGGCGAGGCTGGTTGGAGACGAGGCTATACATCATCAGTGGCTAGAGGGGGAAGGAGGGGAGGAAGGAGATCACAGTAAAGAAAGCTTCTAGCTAGGTGCCATCAATCCCAGCACTTGGAAGGCTGAGGTAAGAGGATTGCCATGAGTTCGAGGCCAGCCCAGGCTACAAAGTAAGTTCCAGGTCAGCCTGGGCTAGAGTGAGATCTGCTTCAAAACACCCACAAAAACAAAGTTTCATATGGCTGCAACTGTGGTGGCCTTTGGCAGCAGGTTTAATGTCGAGACGGTGGGAAGCGGTGGAGGGTCATGTACATATAGTGCTTGGGGTGTCGTCTCTCCCCCCCCAGCCCGCACTCACATGCATCCTCCAGGGTCCTTAGCTCTAGTACCTTCTTGCACTGGGGGCATGGGCTGGACTGGGCAATGGGAGAGTGCCCGGGTGAGGAGCCAACTCCAAGAAGCCAGGGGCATTTGCCACAGCCCCACTTCTGACATAATCTTGTGGTTGTGTTTGACAACTGGTTCTCGTTATTAAAGGGTATAAGTGTGTGAAGAGAGCCTTGTTGGACTGGGAGCCTTGGGTGTGCTTCCTGTTTGGGGGTGGGCTGTGGAGGGAGGAGGGCTGCGCTGATAACAGAGCCTGCATCTGCAGCCCTCTGGGCCCTAGAGAAGAGATGGCCATGCTGTCCTCAGACTAGAAAAGCTCAGAGCAGCCGTCTATCAGGAGGCATCACTGGCTGCTCACATTGCAAGGCCCGTGCTGCTTGGGTTGAGGCTGTGGTCACAATGGCCTTGGTTCTGTTTGGCCTGAAGTGGACTTGGCTGGGTCTCCAGCACGGAAGAAAACATTAGAATAGCTTGGCAGTGACCCTGTTACCCCCAGAGTTCTTATCTGCAGATGGCCTTGGTGCCACAAATTCAAAAGCCATGTGGTGCTTGACACGGCCCTTGCCCTTGCTCCAGAGGGCAATCAAGCCAAAACAGAGGGTCACTGAGGTGAGGAAGGGGAGGAAGCCCACCGCCAGCACCATAGCCACACCCCTGCTGTCCAGAAAGAAAGGCCCGGGGATCCCTGGCATAGTGATGTTGGAGTCAGAGAGAGTGCCATTTGGTGGTTCAACTTGGATGACTTCCAACCAGGTCCTCAGGGAGTCATTCCCAGCCACATTGCTGACCACACAGACGTAGGCCCCCCTGTCCCGCAGCTGCACTGAGCGGATCTCCAGCGTCCCATCCTCTAAGACCCTCACTCTGCCTGCCCTTCCCAGCCATGGCCCCTGAGGCCTCATCCAGGAGACAGTTGGGGCTGGCTCTCCATCTCCAGAGCAAGAGAAGACAGCTTGTCCCCCCTCCTCTGCAATGACCCATCGAGGCCCTGACTTTCGGATCAGGGCTGGTTTGCAAGTGAAATGTCCTGGAGGCAGGATGTCCGAAAACTCCCTCAGGCTCTTCCCTTGGACGTGCTGGGGTCCAGCACAGGCAGGAGGGGACGTGCCAAAGTCCAGGCGGCCACGGAGCCGGAGCAGCCAGAGGAGGCGGCAGTCACAGGTTAGGGGGTTCCCAGACAGCCGCAGGGTGACCAGTTTGTCCGGAGAATGGAAGGCTGTTTCCTCCAGGGTCTGCAGAGCATTGTCTGCCACGTCCAGCAGGTGGAAGGCAGTCAGGCCTTGGAAGGCATGGGCAGCGATGGAGGTGAGGCAGGCCCCAGACAGCCGAAGCTCCTGGAGTCTCACCAGGGGGCTGAGCCTTCTGGCTGGGATGGCTGAGATGGGATTCTGAGACAGATCCAAGACCCGCAGGAAGTTGAGGTGGTAGAGTGCTTGGAAGGGGACTGAGCTCAGGTTGCAGCGGGTGATAGCCAGGCTACTCAGATTGAGCCCCAGCAGGCTCCCCGGGTCCAGAGCCTCCAGGGATGGCCAGTGGTGGATTTCCAGCTCCTTTAGCTGCCCCAGACCCCGCAGGGCCCCAGCAGGTAGCTTCTCGATATCTAGTTCTCGAAGCTTCAGTGCCACTAGCGCTGGGAGCTGGGCGAGGGCCTCGCCAGGCACTGTGCTGAGATTACAGCGCTCCAAGGTGAGGGTGCTCAGCTTGGTCAGTCCTGAAAAGGCCCCTGGGGCCACAAACACCAGGTGATTGTCCCCAACCTCCAGCTGCTGGAGGTTGCCCAGCTCCCCAAAGGCTCCATCTAGGAAGAGGACAATCTGGTTGAGGCGGAGATCCAGCAGCATGAGGGAAGATAGGCCTGAGAAGACCCCAGGCCCCACGATTCGGAGCCGATTGCCCTGTAACCTCAGGGTGAGCAGATTTTGTAGGCCCTGGAAGGCCCCAGGTTCAAGGGTGGAGAGCTGATTGTGGCTGAGGTCTAGTTCCTGGAGCAGGCCCAGTCGAGAGAGCATGCCTCTCTGAAGTCCCCACAGGTGGTTTCCACTCAGGTCCAGGAGCTCTGTGTCCAGTGGAAGCCCCCCAGGGACAGCCTCCAATCTCCTGTGGGCACAGAGAACTGCCCGGGGCTGGGAGGTGCAGTCACACACAGCAGGACAGCCGCTGCTGCTCCCTCTGGGCAAGAGAAGCAGGAAAAGGAGTGGGGGCCACGGGGGCCAGGCTTGCTTTGGAGCTGTGCTTGTGTCCATCCCCTGAGTCCTGGAATAGATGATGACATGGTCCTTTTTGGAAAGTGGCTTCAGAAGATGATGACCCTGGACTCCCCAGACCCTCCTTGGAGGGGAGAGAAAGTATTCTTTTCTTTTCTTTTTTTTTTTTGTTAGTGTCTCATTCTAAGCCCAGGCTATGTAGTCTCAGAGTGGCCTTGAACTCCAGGAAAGTACTAGAATTATTCTGTTTTTCTTGGCATTGCCAGCAAGTGGGATATAGAACCAGGAAGATGTCTGCTTTACCTCCTCCCTGGGGCTTCCTAGGGGTCCTCTTGGGGGACTCTCCCCTTTTCTCTCCCTTTCAGCCCTGGATAAAAGGCCACGTGCCTACTGCTTACAGAACTCTAGGCAGGCTGGTTTAAGCCAATGGGACAGAGTGGCGGAGAAGAACTTTTGATTCATCCTGTAAGGGATTTTTTCCCTGTGTTTATGAGGGCCAGAAATCCCACAGGTCTTATTTCTCTGATATCTGCTCTCTCCAAGCTCTGCTCTGTTCCTCTTGCCCCACTCATATATATATTAGCAAGCAGAGAGAGAGAGAGAGAGAGAGAGAGAGAGAGAGAGAGAGAGAGAGAGAGAGAGAGAGAGAGAGAGAGAGAATGAGAATGGACATTCCAGGGCCTCCAGCTGCTGCAAACAAACTCCAGATGCATGCCCCACTGTGCACCTGGCTTTACACGAGTACTGGAGAATCAAACCTGGGTCATTAGGCTTTGCAAGGAAGTGCCTTAACCACTGAACTATCTCTCTAGCCCAAATGTGATGATGGTCCTTTTTTTTTTGTTTGTTTGTTTTGTTTTGTTTTGTTTTTCAAGGTAGGATCTCGCTCTAGCCCTGGCTGACCTGGAATTCATTATGTAGTCTCAGGGTGGCCTCAAACTCACTGCGATCCTCCTACCTCTGCCTCCCAAGAGTACCTGTGATTGAAGGCATATGCCACCACTCCTGGCCTTGCCCCATTCTCCTATATGTTGTACCCACAGCTTTGCCTAAGGCTCAGGTAGATTGCACCCTTGGCTGACTGGAGAGAGGCCCTCACCTTGCCTAAGTCATCTGAAGCTAGGTATGCGCAGGCCTCAGTTCTGCCTTCCTCCAGCCTGGCCCAGGGCCTGAACTCTGGACTAGAAGATTTGGGGTTTTTTTGTTTTATTTTTTCATTTTCAAGCAGAGAGAGAGAGAGAGAGAGAGAGAGAGAGAGAGAGAGAGAGAGAGAGAGCGCACCAGGGCCACCACCTTGTGGGTCTGGCTTATGTGGGAACTGGGGAATTGAACCCGGGGCCTTAGGCACTGGAGGCAAGTGCCTTAACCGCTGAGCCATCTCTCCAGCCCTGGACTAGAAGATTTGGCATCCCCAAAATGCCTGTGTGGGCACTAGCTGTATGTTAGCCATGGAACAGGGTACAGGAACACTTGGTGGGGGCACTGGGCATCCTTTATGCGAGCCTCAAGGGTTGTATGTCTTCCTTTATAGGCAGGGTTGGGGTGTGGGAGCAATCCAAAGGGTATCCAACTTTCCAGTTCTGTTTCTTGGGGTCCCCCATCTTGGACTTCTTGTACATCTGTATTGGTGGCTTTTTCTTTTTTAGGATTAAAAAAAATATTTTTGTGAGGGGGATGGAAAGAATGGGCATGCCAGGACCTCTTGTTGCTGCAAATGAACTTCAGATGTATACACCACTTTGTGTATCTGGTTTTAGGTGAGGATTAAACCCTGGGCCAGTAGGCTTTTCAAGCAAGTGCCTTGCCCTCTGTTTCTTAAGACACCATCAATAGAATTAATTTTAAAAACATATTCCAAGCACGGGGTCTTTACATTCAACATTTTAAAAATAAGACTTCTTTATGCCCAGAGATTGTTTTCAGAGAAAAAGAACTTAGAAGAGAATGAACTGGAGACTAAAGCCTCTGCCCTCTGTCAGTCTCTGGATGCCCCTGGTTGGAGATGTAGGATAACTGTTTGTCTTCATCTCCTCCCCTCCAAGCTAGAGAGTTACTCAGGGTGGAGAGGATCTCCTGCGGCCCCCAAATGCTTGGTAAGAACATAATAGGCTGCCTTTCATTCCTGTTAAGATCCTGGGTAGACCTCTCATAAGTGGTAATGGTAGACTCATCCCTTCCTCTGGAGTGCTTACAAGAGTTCGGGTGGAGCTCTGTGCCTAGGAGCTGTGGGGAGGCTTCCTGGAGGAGGCAGACTTGGGTCAGGGGAGGACAGTGACCCATAGTATCTTGAGAGGACCCAGCAACAGACACTTTGAGGCCTCCTGGGGAAAGGATCCAGGGGGAAAAGGTCAGGCAGTGGGGAGGTTTCCCAGGACAGAAGCTGTATTGGTGCTGTGGGCGCATCTGAGGGAGCACTCCTGCCCACTTTGGCCAGAGCTGCCTGATAAGATACAAGAGTGGCCTGTGATCCAGGGAGGCATGGACCAGGGAGGGGAGATAACATCTAACCAGAGGCTATGGGTGGGGAGGAAGAGAGCGCTTGGCTGGCGCAGTGGACACCTGACCTATATAATTAAAGTGGTTGTCTGGGTAGCAGGGACCTGGGTAGGATCAGGATGGTGGCTATGATGACCACTGGAGGCTGGGTGAGGTGACAGAGAAGGAGAGATCTTTTCCTTGTTCTGTTCATGGAATAGGGACCTCAAAAGAGGAGGCCTATTAGAGTTGGCGGAGGGACGGGAGCAAGAGCCAGCTGAGGCTCCTGGAGGAAGAATGGTGGTCACAGTTCTGTCAGCTCTGGGCAGTGGGGCTTCAGGCTTTCTGCTACATGGCACATTTTCTCCCAGATGGAACACAGGAGAGGCAGTTTACCAGGTGGTGTGACTTCTTCCCCTTCCTTCACATTCTCCTCTAGGAGGGTCAGCCTGGAGGCTGTCCTCTGGCTACTTCAGAGGATGATAGTAGTTGAGAAACTAAAGAAAGACACCAAGTTCAATCCCCAGTTGTCCCCCCACACACACAAGCAGAGGGTGAGGGATGCAGGACACTTCTGAGGTGACTTGGGGAGAAGAAAGAGTGGCAAGGGGCTGAGTCCCTCCTTGCCCCCTTTCTCCACCTAACAGGTATTTCTGGTACTCTGAGAGTCCTGGGAAGTCCATCTGACAGCTAGCTCTTCACCATGGCTGGCCGCTGCAGTTCTTGCCCCCCCCCCCCTTCTGCTCTGCATCCAGTGAAAGTGCAGTGAAGCATGGAACCAGCTCCCTTCCTTCCCATGCCTCTGTGGGTTTCTTCTCATCCCTTAAGCAAGCTGAGCCAGGGGCTGGAGAACCTGGGGATCAGTATGTTTTATTTATAAGGTGGTTAGTTTAATTACAAACTTCGGTTACTCTGCCCGGTGGCTTCTAGCTACTTTGCAGGAAGAGATGGATGGCACTAACCTTTTCTCTCCTTCAGTGGGGTGGGCCCCGGGGCATCACCCCCTCTGGAGAATGTGGAGCTTTACTTCAGAAACAAACATGCACACATAACCTTTTAAACACACACCTAATTGAGGAGCTGGGACCTGCATGGGTAGGGGGCTCCTGGAAGAGAGGTTTCTGGAATAATCATACTGACTGGGATAAAACCCTTTCCATGAAGAGGTCCTAGAGTCCTTAGAGCCTGTTGGGGACATGTTAGTTTCCTTCCAGAGTCCTGCCGGGCCAGGATGAATGGCTGCAGGAACGAGTGCAAGCCCCCTTTCAGGGATGGACATGCCAGTCTGGCCTTATCTCTGAGAATGTTATGGGAAAGACTTCAGCGCAGAGGGTAGGGGCACTTACCAGAGAAGCCGGAGGGTGGCATCAGGTTGGGCACTGCATCTGTCCAGGGCTGAGGTCTGCCCCATCCAAGCTGCACCTGGGCCCCCAGCCTCCCTCCCCGTGTGCCTCACTCCCACCACCCAGCAGCCTGCGCAGCGCTCCTGCGGCTGCGGCCAGCGCAGCTGCCAAGACTGAGGGAGAGAAAAGAGCCAGGAAGCATTTCTGGTTGGTTTTTTTTTTTTTTCCTCTCTCGCTTTTCAAACCAGACAAGAATGAGTCTGCAGCAATCCTGTTGGTGCAAAATAAATAAATAAAGCAGCCAGGGAGGGCTGCAGCAAGCGCCACTCTGGGGTAAGGAGTGGGGGGAGGAACAAGAAGGGAGGCTGTGGGCTGGGGAAGGGGCTGCAGCCAGGAGCGGGAAAGGTCCTTCTGACATCCTGATTCCTAGGAGGGGGGAACCACCTTCCACAGGTCCCTCAAACACAGGGCGCTTCTGTGCCACCTCTAAATCTAAACAGCCCCATAGGTATAGGTATCTTGTGTGGGAAAGTTCCCAGGCCTGAACATCCCACCCCCAACATGGAGCTTAGTTTGACACTCCCCTAGTTTACCAGCCTCCCTGGGAACTGCTCAGCCTGGAAGGGGGGGTCAGGGTGACTAGGATTCTTACAAAATGAATGGATTGCTTATTCAAGCATATCAACAGTCACATTCAAGGGTCCCTCCACCAGAGACAGACAGACAGACACACACTACCTCTAGCCTTGAAAATAATTTTATAAAGAATGACACAAGTTGGGGTTTAGGATTACTCAGCTAAACCCCTCCCCTGAGAGGAAAAGCAACCCCCCTCCCTGTCACCTGCTGCTTATCCCTCCTAGGTGGGTCCACAGTCATTTATGAGGCACAGAGAAGTTCTAGAGCAAGAGCATAGGGAGAAACAGGTCCCTGCCCCCTTCCTGGTCTCCTCATGTTGGAGTTAGTGGCACTCAGGTCACCCACAGGGGAATGACATTGCCTTCCTTTCTTGTAGCAGAACAGAGCAGAGGCCAAGGCCAAGGGCATCCTTCCAGGGTCTGCCCAGTATCCAGCTCTTTGCTTCTCTTGGGGGTTCTTGTAGCTAGAAATGGGATGGACACCCAGGTCTAAGCTTGGTGGGTGGATTTGAGGTCTTGTAGATTGGGACTCTTTCCTGGGGTCCTCAGGCTTCTCTGGGCTGTGACAAGGAGATGGTGTCTGATGAAACATAACTGCAATATGGTAGGATGAGTTGGCGTCTCGCCCTGCGTGTGGACGAGTGTCTCCCATCAGATGTGCTAACTTCGGAGGTCAGCTTTTTAAAGTGCACAGAAGAGGTCTGCATTCTGACCCTGTAGCTTGTCTTTGATGATCTTGGCCTCCATTGTACCTTCTCACCACACTGAAACCACAAAGAGCAATTATCCTGCCCCTCACCCGCATCCCATCCTTACCCTCCACATAGCCAAGTGTTTTTAGACCCCAGGAAAAGGGCAGGGTGCCCAACAACTTTGCTGAACTGAGAAAGAAGACAGAAAACGTAAGGATCCAGATTCACGTTATGTACAGGTTCTTCTGGGCTCTCGCTGCCCATGTCTGATGTCCCCCAGCCGGAGCCCATGGGGAAACACAATGAGGTATTTCAAAGGCCTATTCTTTGCTTCTGAATCTAGAATTGAGTTCTCTTCATGTCAGATGCCTGGATTATTATTTTTTTTTTGAGGATACCTTGGTTGTCCTAGAGACCCTCATACCCCACCCACCTCACACCTTCCAGAAGCCAGCATTGAAGGTATGGGACATGAAACAGAACCAGGGTTCTCATCGCCACCCTCTGGCTACTGTCCAGTATGGAAGCCAGTCTCAGTGTTTGCTCACTTGTAGACAGCAAGCAGGTGGTCACCACCCTCACGAGGGCACGGGAAGCTGAGGGAAAGGGCTCCAGGAGGTGGGCTAGCGGGCTGAAGGGGTTGGAAAGACAGCCCTCCTCCAGGTCACTTGGACAGCCCATCGGGAGACTCGATATCAGTGCTGAAGAGTTCCTTGTAGAGCGGAGGGAAGGCAGCTTGGACCACAATGGGGTGGAGGTGCTCGAAGATCCTCAGCTTCTCCACATGCTGGCTGCACAGACTCCGGAGCTTCCCTTTGGGTGGCAGCTGCGGACGTGGTAAGGGGGAGGGAGAGTTAGTATTGCATATTGCAGGGCTCCCCCCACCCTAGCAACCATGTTCTCTGCCTTTGCTGAGCTAGAATAAACCTCCTTACTCACTCTATGTCGACATTTGACACTTTGGGTTTACTTATTTATTTTTTGTTTTTTTTTTTCTTTTTCGAGGTGGGGTCTCACTCTAACCCAGGTTGATCTGGAACTCACTCTGTAGTCCAAGGCTGGTCACTAATTCACAAGGATCCTCCTATCTCTGCCTCCTGAGTGCTGGGATCAAAGGCATGTGCCACCACGCCCAGCTTGCTTGGTTAATTCTTACCTCCAAGTGCCATCTCCTCTGGGAATACCCCCACCTAGGGCTAGGGGGCTTCCTTCTGTCTAGAATTTGCCACCTTGTGGAGGAAGGATCCAGTTTACCTGCCCAGCATTACTTAAGTGAGGGCCATCTGCTTGCTTTTTGCTCTGCATGCTGTGTTCTTGTTAGAATACTCGGCACAAAGTCTTATTTATTTATTATTATTATTACTTTGGTTTTTCACTCTAGCCCAGGCTGACCTGGAATTCACTATGTAGTCTCAGGGTGGCCTTGAACTCATGGTGATCCTCCTACCTCTGTCTCCCAAGTGCTGGGATTAAAGGCGTGAGCCACTACACCCGGCACAAAGTCTTATTAACTGTTTGCACTAAACAGACTGCCAGCCTTCAGCCAAAGGGGAAATAAAGAAGCACAGAAGCTAGTGAGGGGCAGACTGAAAATCCCATTTTCCACTCGCAATTTCCTACAGAAAACTCTAGCCATTGCCTCCTTCCCCCAGCTCAGTTCCACGAGAGAGTGACAGTCAGGGAAAAGCAGGCAGCATGGTGACCACCTCCTGTCTCTGGAATTCATTATCGTTTTGTGTCTACTACTTTGAGTTTATTTGGATTACCACAATTTTCATTCATTCATTCATTCATTCACTCAAAAATATTTACTGAGGGCTGGAGAGATAGCTCAGCCATTAAGATGCTTGCCCACAAAGCCTAACATCTAGGGTTGATTCCTCCGTACCCACGTAAAGCCAGATGCACAAAGTGCCACATGCATCTGGAGTTCATTTGCAGTGGTAAGAGGCCCTGGTGTGCCCATTCATTCTCTCTCTACCTATTTCTCTCTGTCTCTCTCTTAAATAAACAAATAAATCTAAATGAGGCATAGCTGGGAGACGGTCATAAAAGGGCTTGCTATGAAGCACGAGGACCTGAGTTTAATCCTCAACACCCACATAAAAAGCCAGGCATGGTCACACATCCTGTAGTCCCTTCGCTGAGTAGGACAGACAGGAATCACTGGGGTTTCTTGCAGCCAGACTAACCAAAACATGGAGAGCTCTAGGTTTGGTGAGAGACTGTTTCAGGGAGAGAATACAAGGGGTGATAGAAGAGGGCACCTGACAGCTTCCTCTGACCTCTGCACACACACACCATGTATGCGTATCTGTATATACTCCACACATGCACACATGTACATCGTATATACTGCATACATAAAGACACACAGACACACACACAAAAGATCTAGATATGGTGCTATCATAGGCTCTGGTGTTACATCGGTGAATAAGACCTCTGCTTTTAGTAAATGTACATAGTACACAGAGAGCCGTAACATAAGAAATGAACTGTATGCTGCATAACAATGTTTTGGAAACTATGAACCTGGAATGCCATGGTGATCCTAAAATGTTATAAGAAGCCAGAGGTGGTGGCACACACATTTATTCCTGGCACTTGGGAGGCAGAGGCAGGAGGATTGCTGTTAGCTTGAGACCAGCCTGAGACTACATAGAGAATTCCAGGTCAGCCTGGGCTAGAGTGAGACCCTACCTCAAAAAAAAAAAAGTTACAAGAAGCCCTGTCTCAAACAAGGTGGAAGACAGTGACTGACACCCAAGGTTGTCCTTCACGTCCTTATGGCACCATGGCATGTATGTGCCCATACTTACACAGTCCCACACATATATAATACACATATGTGCACACATACTAAAAAAAAAAACCCAATAGAACAACTTCTTGTCTCTTCGTGGCCTCGTTCTCTTGTCCTGTGGCACCTTCTCTAGGAAGCATTTATGAACCACTCTTTTTATCCTCAGATTGTTTTGAATTCCCATTTTTCCAAAAGCTTTTTGTTTTTTTGAGACAGGGTCTCATGTAGTCCAAGCTGGCCTCTAATTATTTGCTATGTATCCAAGGATGACCTTGAATTCCTGTACCACCCAAGTTGGGGGATGTGTGCCATCAAACCCAGCTTCTAAAACTTTTATAATATAGTAGGGGCCCAGGGATATAGTGGAAAGATCACTGAGAATCTATCAATTAATGCAAGTCACTAAGGTCTCTATTGCTGTAAGGAGGTATTAACACCTTTCCTATTAACTGGGCTGCCACAGGATGAGAGAACATATCAGTGAACACATTTTGTCAATCTATTACTAAATTACCATGCACGACATTCTACTGTAGATTAGAAGCCTCTTTATACCAAATTAAAATATCTTAGTGGAGGCAAGAATGGCATCTCTGTATCTTTCCACAGTGCCTTGTACAAGCAGATGCTGGGTAAGTGTTGGCTATATTAAACTGAATTGTTCCCTGGAGGTCCTTTCCAATTCCAGGCTCTCCAACTTTCCGTCTCTCTGCACATGGAGGTAGCTGCTCATTCCTGCAGGCCCCACTGCTGTCTGCAAAGTCTCTGACACAACACGGCCCTCTAGCCCTCCTGCTCTGTGCCCACAGAGCTGGCTCTGGGCCTGGCTCTTCTGTCCCAGGGACTGCTCCTACCTTGGCCAGGAGGTTTTGGCGATGATTCTTGCAGAGATGATGATGAAAGGCCACCTCCAGCTTGTACTGCAGCTCTTCTACTTTCCTTTTCTCCTGGAGCCCAGGCCGGTCTGAAGGACGGGAGACCAGAGAGAACACATGGAACACGGGCAGGTCACTTCTAGCTAGCATGTTGTCTTGTATCTTTGTGGACACCTGTGTTGGGTTTGGGTGTGTGTGTGTGTGTGTGTGTGTGTGTGTGTGTGTGTGTGTGTGTGATATTTTGGCTTTATAATAGCAAGCTTTGGGCCTGGCAAGCTGTCTATAAGGGAAACTGGTTAGGAATGAAATGAAACCTCCTGACTCCAAGCTACTTTGTCCCTGGTAATCTGGTTTTTCACATGGCCCACTCAGTGTTACTCAATGTTAGGCACTTTGCTTTGGGGGCTGGGGACTTGGAAGAGAGCTCCCTGTACTAAGGCTCCAGATAGGAGGTGGCCTTCCTGAAGCCACCCAGGCAGGCACCAAGGCCTGTGTAGTAGTTTATAGCTCACTTCAACTCCCAACCAACTTTAAAAATATATTATTTATTTATTTAATTTTATGAGAGAAAGAGAAAGAATATGCCAGGACCTGTTGTTGCTGCGAACAAATTGCAGACATATGTGTCACTTTGGGCATCTGACTTATGTGGGTACTGGGGAATTAAACCTGGGCTGGCAAGCTTTGCAAGCAAGTGCCTTTGACCACTGAGCCATCTCCCCAGTCCACTAAAAAGACTTTTTGCTCTGCTTCCTAAGACACTCTTAAGTCATCTTTAGAGTTTTTGCTTTTAGTTCGAGGGGCATGTTGGCAAAGCTGGAAGACTGGTACTTTTGACCCACAAACTCAGGAGAGCAGCCAGACCCACTTCTCCCGGTTTTCAGAATACTTAGTGTTCAGCTGGTCCATTCAGCTGCTCCAGTTCAGTGGGCGGACACCAGAGCTTGGCCATTGCAAGCATTCTGTCCAAAGCGAGCTTCCAAAGAGCTCTCACTCTTGGTCGCTCGGTCTGGACCCAGACCTCACTTCAGAATTTGGAAGGGGACCCAGGAACCCAGTCAGTTTTGTTGTTGTTATTGTTGTTATTTTTTTTTTTTTTTGAGGTGGGTCTTGCTCCAGCCCAGGCTGACCTGGAACTCACTCTGTAGTCTCAGGCTGGCCTTGAACTCACAGCGATCTGATCCTCCTACCTCTGCCTCCCGAGTTCTGGGATTAAAGGTATGTGCCACCTCTCCTGGTCTAATCAATTTTAAACATTCTCCAGCTGATTCTGGTGTGTGCTGCACGGAGTCTCTGCCTCTCACCAACCAAAAGACTAACTTCTACTGTGGAAACGTCTCACTTCCTCCCAGCCTCACTTCTACCTGCGTCTACAACCTCACCTTACGCTGCTGTCCCCCTTCTTTAAGGCTTCTCTGAATAGTTTAGCTTTTGTTTCATTATTTTATTTTACAGCAGCATTGGACAGGGCTCATTTTGCTATTTCAAGCAATCTTCCAGCTTTAACCACATCCAAAGGGCCCTAAGCTCTGGTGTCCTGGCCCAGAATGCCCTGTGCCCACACTCAGCCCCACTCACTGGTATTGATGAGAACCAAGGCTGTGTAGAGAGCAGTCTCGTCCTCGGAAAAGCGCAAGGCACTGAGGGAGTGGGAGAAGTCGAAGATGGAGCTGATGAGCTCATTACAACCTGACAGAACAGAGATGAAACTGAGTAAGGTGGGTGAGACCCTCGTTCCCATGGACACCACCCTTGGGTGTTTGGAGCAGAGGAGGCCATCAGCCCAGTATCAAGGGTGCCCAGGGTCACAGAGCATCAGGTGGGGTTGACATAAGAATCCTCTCATTTCCTCTTGCCCTCACCCAAGGCTCGGAACAGCTCCACACCACCGTATTTGCCTTCAAAAAAGACCGTATGGTTGTCAGCATTGTAGGCCCGGCACATCCTGACCAGTACAACCTCCATTGCTCCTGAGGAGGGGGGAGAAAAGACGAGTGGTCAGTGCCAAGCAAAGCCAGGGATCTGGATTCCTCAATGTCTTATTTTAGGTCACCCCTCTCCCCCCACGTGGCCCGGCTCCAGTTCACATCCCCCTCAGGGCTGACCCATGTGTCCCCAGGCACCTGCTTTCAGGAGCACGATCTGGTCATTCTGGCAGAGGTCCATGAAGCCTGAGAGCCGCTTGGCAAACTCCACCACATACTGAATGGCCTCGGTGAGGCGATGGGCACAGCGTTCCCACATCTCCCACATTGACTGGGGGACAGAGGAAGACTCTAGAACCCTAGTTTCCTCCCAAGCCCTTGCCGCCCATAAACCAAGGGGGTTGGTTCTGAACTCCCACATTTCAAGCCTGATACTTAAAACAAGCTCTTCTAGGGCTGGCAGTACCTGCCTGCAAAACCCAACGACCTGAGTTCGATTCCTCAGTACCCACAGAACACCAGATGTACAAGGTGGCACATGCATCTGGAGTTCGTTTGGAGCGGCTGGAGGCCCTGGCCATCCCATCCTCTCTTTCTATCTGCTTGTTTCTCTCCTGTTCTCTAATAAATCAAAGTAGGTATTAAATTGAAAAAAATTTGGGCTGGAGAGATGGCTCCGTGGATAAGGCACTTGCCTCCAGTGCCTGAGGCCCCCGGTTCAATTCCCCAGGACCAACATAAGCCATACCCACAAGGTGGTGGCCCTGGTGCGCGCTCTCTCTCTCTCTCTCTCTCTCTCTCTCTCTCTCTCTCTCTCTCTCTCTGCTTGAAAATGAATAAATAAAATATTTTTTAAAAATTTAAAGTCTGTTCTAGCTAGGCATGGGCACACATCTTTAATCCCAGCATTTGGGAGGCAGAGGTAGGAGGATCTCTGTGAGTTCAAGGGCAGCCTGGGCTAGACGGAGGGAAAAAACACCTATTAGCACAAACACAATGTTCTAAGACAGGAAGGTCAATCCTGTTAGTGGATCCCACTTGCTAACACCAAGGGAGAGATGAAAGGAATGGGATTTTTTAAATATATATTTATTCATTTATTTAAGAGAGAGAGAGGCAGACAGATATAGAATATAGGCACGCCAGGGCCTCCTGCCATTGCAAACAAACTCCAGATGCATGTGCCACTCTACGAATCTGGCTGTAAATGAGCACTGGGAGAAATAAACCCAGGCCTTCAGACTTTGCAAGCAAGTGCCTTTGACCTACGAGCCATCTCTCCAGCCTGAGATGGGGTCTTTTAACTTCCTAACTCTAAGCTACCTTCTTCCTGGTAACCTGGTCTTTCATGTAACCCATTCAATGCAGGCTCTAGGATTCTGCCACACAGGGAGAAACAACACAAACTTTGGAGCCCATGGACCTGAACTTGACTTGGGCTCCACCACTTTGTGCTCTTGAGTAAGGCTTTGCAAGTACAAATGCCATTCTCAGATGTCGGTGGTTGGAAGGGTGTTGAGGATGATCTGTGAAAAGCATTTAGCACAATGCCTAGCAGAGAAAGAGCGTTCAGTTGCACTCCTTAAATTCTGATTAGCATCAGTACTGAGAGGAGGAGAAAGGGCGGCATGCCAGTCTGGATGGTACAGGAGGTAGGTTGATAGCTGAGTAAAATTTTTACAAGCAGGAGCTGAGGAAATGCTTTCACTCATCTGCTGGAGCATAGACAGACTCCCACCTATACCTAAACGTGAACATGTGCTCGTGAAGTAGCTGTGTCTAAGATCCCCTCCTGTCTCCCCCTTGCCTATATAGTGGTGTGGGAGGCACCCTCCCTTCCTGCAGCATCTCCTGGCCTTACCTTCCGTTGGTAGCTGGCCACCTCCTCCCGGGAGAAGAGGTTGGTGCGTTGTCTTAGCAGGTCCTCCAGCCGCAGCTGGCATGTCTCTCGGTAGGACTTGCAGACATTGTGTATCAGGTCCTCTGGGGCCAGAGGAGGAAGAGAAACTTGATCTTAGCCAGCCCGTACCCTGAGCCTTAAGACACTTTCTGCCTGGCCTACCCTGTTCCGCCTCCTCCCTTGGCTTTGTTTAGGACCCATCAACAAATGTGGTTGGTGTGGGGTGCTGGCAAAAGCCATTCCCTCGGGTGCACCCCCACCAGAGCCTCCCCAGCTGCTCACCTATCTCTGTCAGAGAGGCATACAGTGCCTCTGGAGTGCTGCAGAAACTGGGACTGCAGTGGCTGGCTGAGTCCTGTCCAGGTTCTCTGAGCCCAGGGTGCCCGGAGCCCTCAAAGTGAAGTCCACGTCTGCCAGCGCCGAGCTGGCTGCCTGTGCTATAGATGCTGTCTCTGCCCTCAGCCTTGCCTCGCTCAGGACGATGGTCAAGGGGACAGGAGACACCGTTGATTTCTGCCTTTTCCAAGTTACCGGAATATGATGGCCCCGAGCCCGAGGCTCTCAGGAGGCCAGGGGGACAGGCAGAGGCCTCGGGCAGGTCAGGTGAGGCACCCAGCGGCAGCTGCCCGTCTGGGAGCCCCAAGGTGTAGGTGAGGGCTTCTGCTCCGCGGCCCCCTGCTGGAGGAGTTTTGACCTGTTCCTGCTGCTGCTGCTGCTGCTGCTGCTGCTGCTGCAGCTGTTTCTGCACTTCTGCATGCAGGCTGTCCCTCTGCTTCTTGGACATGCGGCCGAACTTGACAGCTGAAGGAGGTTCAGGGATCAAGTTTAGGAGGCAGGAGGACATGGCTCGGGGCAGGGTCAGCAGGCATAGGGATCTAACCCCAAGCCCAACGTCTCCAGCTTTGCCCGAGAACCTTCTTTGGGGGAACTTGGGCTCTGTTCCCTTCAGGATCTGTCCAACCTGTCATTTCCATCTCCTTGGATTGTATACTAGCTCCCCAAATCGGGAGAATTCGGACAATAAGCCCGGGCTGGGGGTTCTGGCCTCTTGAGATTGGGCCTGAGGGGGGCTGAGTAGGGGGCCTCAGGCTGTATTGGGGTCAGCCTGACTGTCTGGGAGGGCTGGAGGAAGAGAAGGGCTGAGAACACAGGTCTCCCTGTGGTCAGGCCTGCAGGCTCCCTGGTGACCTAGATACTCACCACAGCCCAACCCAGGCTCCGTGGCTGGCTTCTGAACATCCTCTTCTGCTCTCTCTTTCCTGCCCTTTTTCTCCCCCCACCCCTCCCAGGTGTGGGGGCACAGCCCCCCACCGCGCCTGCTCCTTCGCACCCCTGCATGTTTCTTTCATTTTGTTATTTTGAGCACTGGAAAGTGCTGACAGGTTCCTCTGGCTCCACCTCACCTCAGGCCCCCTCCCCACCCCACCCTGGGCTGCTTCTGTGGTGGGAGGGGTGGGGGAGACTAGAGAGGATGGTGGGTGAGGAGGGTGGATAAGGCCTGGGAACACCATCTCCTGTCCCCCATCTTCTCAGACCAACTCTGCTCTGTGGATTTCCGAGGATGGAACGGGGAAGCGGGGAGGGAGATAGAGCTAACCTAGGCTGACAGGGAAGGACAGAATGATCTAGAAACTGGATAGGAGCCAGGCCAGAGGGGAGCAGTTTGAGAATTCATCAGAGATCAAAGGGCTGGGAGGACAAATGGGTTGGAGCAGAGCCTAAAGTGGGGGACTCTGAAGGGCTTTGAGAGGTGACCCTCCAAGAGAAGAAACCAAGTGGTCTGGAAGAAAGAATGCAGGCCGACCCCTGTCTGGCAGAGCGGGCCAGGGTGTCCCTCTGAGGGCTTCCCATTCACCCTCACCGTCTCGGGACATGCCCAGTGCCAGGCACTTCTGCAGGCGGCAATGCTGGCATCGGTTACGGCTGGTGCGGTCGATGGGGCAGTTTTGTTGGCGGGTGCAGGAGTAAGCCACATTGCACTGTTGACTCCGGCGGAAGAAGCCCTGGGGAAGGTCAGGAAGATGGAGACCACTTGATTATGATACGATCCTGAAGGTCTTCAGCCTGCAAGCACTAGCCCCAGCTTTGCCACTTACCTGAAATCCACTCTCGGTTTTCTTACCTTCATTGCAGTCACTTCCCCATCCTAAGATAAGGTTTTCCTGCTCTTGTGCTCAGGGCCCTGGGAGACCATGAGCCCCTGTCCTCTGTTCTGAAGTGAGACTCTATATGTGTGTGCATACAGATACCTACAACTCACCTTGCACCCCTCACAGGTGATAACCCCGTAGTGGATCCCAGATGATTTGTCCCCACAAATTTTGCAAGGGATCACTTCAATTTGTGCTGGAAGAGAGGAGAAGTTGGTCAGCACTATGAACCTGGGCTACAGACGCAGGTCCCTGGTGCTTCCTCGTGGCTCCAGCCTAATTCAGCTTGCTGTTGGCCTTGCAAAATGGAAGAGAGCGAAGTATAATTTCTTCTCAGTGGAGGGTCTGAGGATGCCGCGTTTTGTTTCACAGAGTGGCCAAGAGTCTATCAGCTTTCTGGAGACGGAACACAGCTGCAAAGAGGACACCTGCTCAGCCCTTTGAGGAGAACATCTCCAGTCGCCTCCACTCCTGCCTTGGACCCAGGAGTCCCCACTGCCTGGCAACACCTGCTTCCCGCGCAAGGGGCTTCCTTTGTACCTCCCTCCCCCACTGAAGCTTGGCTGTCGTGGGCAGAGTGTGGGGCATAGCAGGGAGATGAGTCCATGAGGGCAGGAGGCAACTGGAGATGACAGGCAGAGATGACAGGCATTCCTTTTTTATGAGGGGGGGGGGAATATGGGTGCCCCAGGGCCTCCTGCCATTGCAAACAAACTCTAGACACGTGTGCTACTTTGTGCATGTGGCTTTATGTGGGTTCTGGACAATCAAACCCTCGCTGTCAGGCTTTGTAAGCAAGTGCCTTTAACCACTGAGCCATCTCTCCAGCCCCAAGATGACAGACATTCTTGGCAAACAGTGAAGGCTTGGGCAGGGTAGTGTAGAGACATGAACTGAAAAGGGGTGCCCACAGAGTGGGACAGACAGGTGAGGAAGCAGCAGAGGTGGATTCCAGGAGAGTGGGGATAAACATTCCAGATCTGCTGGATTCCCAAGAGCCTAGGGAGAGAATTAAAGAGGGTTCTCAAGCTGTTGGCCTCCAAACCACACAGGTCAGCTTGGTTACATCAGTATGTAAGAGGATGTACGAGGGCATCTGTGTCCATCTATGTGGGCACAGATTGTGATGGTTAAATTGGCTGAGATTAAAGACCACTCATTCACCTTTCACTTGACAGATGTAGGGCTAGATCTGACGAGAAGAGGCAATCGACCCAAGTTCTCACAGCTAAGTTTGCCTGAGAGCAGGGCCTACATCCCTGTTGCCTGAACTGTTTATTTCACTGCTGTGTTCAGAGCGTCTAGGTGTGTTTTAAGGTGGGTCTGTACGTGTATACACATGAAAAGGACCAATGGCACACCTGCTCATAACGTGCATGAATATTTGCGGGTTAGAGTTTGCTCACTGGCCACTAGGACTTGGGCTTGTGTTCCCACTGTGCTTGCTCACTGTAAACCGCCCCTGATGGTCCCAGGTTTATCTCCTCTACTGTGCCTTGACCCTGTCAACACCACAGTTCTCGGCAGAGTTTCAGAAGACCAGCAAGAGGCCTTCTTTTTCCAGCCCTTCCTCAAAAGGCAGCTGGGCAAAGTGTGGGGTCTCTGGCTGCTTCAGTGTTTCGGTCTTTTTTCCATCACTGGTCTTCTGGTTTTCTCTGTATGGAGAGACTAGGGTTGGAGCAGGCAGGAATATGGTTGAGATCAAAAGCTCCCAGCCCAGGAGCAGAGCCGGTGCCCTAGAGGGCGAATCCACACCCACGTGAGCTCACTTCCACCCTGGCTCCCATGTGGAGCCCACTAGCTAGGCATAGTGATGGAAGCCTCTAGTCCTAGCACCCAGGTGGGGAAGGCAGGAAGATCAGGACTTCAAGGCTATCCTCAGCTCAGCTACATAGCAAGTTCAAGGCCAGCCTAGGCTATCTGAGACCTTGTCTCAGAAAACCAAAGCCAAACCAAACCAAACAAACAAAGAAAAATAAAATAAAACAACAAACAAAAGTAGCCCTGCTGATGTGAGGTAGAGAGGGACTGAAGCTTGCCAAAACCCTCTAGAATATTATTTCAGTATCTTTAGAGCATTATCCTCGGGTCAGCTTTGAGCTGAGTCACACTAAATAACTGCTTCCCCCTGGGGACAAGCCACATGGATGTCTGAAATCCATTAGAACTCACTCTTTCTTTGTTTTCTTTTTTGAGGTAGGGTCTCGCTCTAGCCCAGGCTGACCTGAATTCACTCTAGTCTCAGGCTGGCCTTGAACTCACAGTGATCTTCCTACCTCTGCCTCCAGGATGCTGGGATTAAAGGTGTGCGTCACCACACCCGGTTTGAACTCTATCCTACCCCCCACCACACTTGCTGCCTGACACCTGCAAGGTGAGATATAGTCACTCTAGGACCAGATGGCAAGTGAGCTTTCCTGACTCTTTCCAGTAAGTTACGGTAAGAACAGGTTTCAATGCATGAGGGGAAGGGTGAACAAGGGGGTGCCCGGTGCCTGGAAGAGGGGCGGAAAGTGTGTGGTACTCTCGCTTCTAGTCACTTGCATTTTCTCTCAGCCTCAGTTCACTTGGCAGCGAAATGATGATAAAAATAGCCCTGCCTACCACGAGGGACTGAAGGTTATGTAGTACGATTAGAAATGACATCACCAAGGACTGGAGAGATGGTTCAGCGGTTAAGGCACTTGCCTGCCAAGCCTAAGGACCTGGGTTCAATTCCCCAGTACCCACATAAAGCCAAATATATAGTGGCACATGCGCCTGGAGTTTGCAGCAGCCGAAGGCCCCGGCACTCCCACTCGCTCTCTCCTTTTTCTCTGCTTGCAAATAAATAAATTCAATTAATTTTTTTAAATGACATCACCAATGGAACACCACTAAGGGGCAGTACACTGCAAGGGCCAGTTACTGGCGAAGTGAAACAAAGAATTCTCCTCTAGCCCAACACTTCCTCCACCCCTGTGGTGTGGTCTCTCTCTCTCTCTCTCTCTCTCTCTCTCTCTCTCTCTCTCTCTCTCTCTCTCTCTCCCCAGTGGCCCTAAGACCATAGACGGGGGAAACCAACTTGGGTCACCCAAAAAAGCAAGCGGGAGGGAGATTAGGCCAAGCCACAGTGGGAACGCAACCACAGGCCTCCCTGCCTCTTCCCTTCTCCAAGAGCCACATCCGTGTGCGTGTGCGTGTGCGTGTGTGCACTGACCACATGGATGACCCCGGCAACATCTCTCTGCCCCATGCCTGACCCACTGCTGGGCCTGGGCCTAGGAACCTCACAGTGGTGTCACCAAGATCCTGCCCTTCTGATAGGAGGATGGGGCCAGCCAAGGACCCCTGTCACAAATACCATATTTGGGGGACACTGGAACCCTGCACACCAAATACCAGCCTAGCGCTTCCTGGGTCTTCTCCAACCCCAGTCCAAGGCAGGGGCGTATGACAGAATCAACGGGCTTTCTGGCGTGCTGGCTAGGGCGACTGTGAGGCTCGAGGATGGGAGTGAAGTTGTGGTAATGGAGAGACAGTTGCAAAAATGTCAGGAAACCCATGCTGTGCCCTGGCTCCTGGCCTTAGTCCTTTCTCCTTTCCCGGCCATCTACACACCCTTCTATATTCCCCACCCTAGGCCTCAGAGAGAACACGGGTGTGTGTGTCTAGGGGACTTGGGAAGATAGAGCAAGGAAGAGTAGGGGGACCTGAGTAATTGGGGGAGACCTGTTATATAAGCTGAGAAACACCTCTGACCTCAGCCTCTTCAGGGCTCATGTCATGAGCTGGTTCCTGAACAGCAGGTGGTGGGAACCCAGATTGGGGAAGGGGGTGCTGAGTAATCACAGGATTACTCAAACTGTTGTCTGGGAGCCTGGTCTGCCAGGAATTTACCATCTCAGGGCCCATTGGTGCCAGGAACTGGAGCCAAGCAAAGGTCAGGGACCTTGAGGCCAGGGCCTGCCCTACAGTTCCCAGAGTGCTGAACTTTGGGGCTCCTTTGCCCACTTTCTCGGATCTCTGAACCTCTCTCCTGAGGCTCATTGAAAAAAACTGCAAGTCTGGTAATCTCAGCATCCAAGAGGCTGAGGCAGAAGGATTGCTGTGAGCCTAACCTGAGCCATGATAGGACTCTATCTGACTATCTGACTAGCTTGGGCTACAGTATGAGACCCAGCCTCAAAACAACAAAGAACAATACAGACATCAGCCTGCCATGGTGGCGCACGCCCTTAGTCCCAGTACTTGAGAGGCAGAGGTAGGCGGATCGCAAATGAGTTCGAGGCCACCCTGAGACTACATAGTGAATTCCAGGTCAGCCTGGACTAGACCGAGACCCTACCTCGAAAAACAAACAAAAACCTCCCAAGCATCCACCCCTTCCCTTTCATTTCACAAAAAGGAGTCATGCCTGGTGCAATGCTAGCTCCTTAGAACATCTAGTGATGAGGTGATTCTAGCCTGTTGTATCTCAAACAAAATCCCCTGGAGATCTTGTGAAAATTAGGGCCTGGGGGCCAGGCGTGGTGGCGCACGCCTTTAATCCCAGCACTCGGGAGGCAGAGGTAGGAGGATCGCCATGAGTTCGAGGCCAGCCTGAGACTACAGAGTGAATTCCAGGTCAGGCTGGGCTGGAGTGAGACCCTACTTCGAAAAACCAAAAAAAAAAAAAAAAAAAAAAAAAAAAAAAAAATTTAGGGCCTGGACTGATGATGTAGCTCAGTGGTAGGTGCAAAGGAATGTAGTCTCTCTTTAGGAGACCTGAAGTGGGCCCTGAGATTTTATTTTCTGTTTTGGTTTTGGTTCACTGTGTGATCCTCCTACCTCTGCCTCCCGAGTGCTGGAACTAAAGGAGGACACCGCAAGCCCAGCCTGAGATCTTATATTTTAATGAGTTCCAAGTTGGCGCCACTTGGACCCTCTTGGCCTGCTTTTGTCCAGGCTCCTCAAAGTGGGTTTGACAACCTCCCAGGCTCATTGCTCACATATCCCAGTTCAGTTGGTTCGTTGGTACATCCTCCTTACCATGCATCATGACTCTAAAATTTCATTCTGATACAGTCCAAGAAGGAAAAAAAAGCCACTCTCCTCTGGGTTACTTCAGCAATGGAAGGCCCTCCAGGGAGATCTCAGAAGCTCCTATGAGGAGAAATACGGTAGAGGCTAGCCCCTCTGCCAACCTGCAACCTCCTCTAATCTCACCCTGCTCACAGCTGCGAGATTCATCGATAAAGCTCTCTGACGGTATCCAGAGCCCCAGAGCTGGGCCCTGGCCCTGTCCAGGTGTCTGTACCACAGAGGGTGCAGAGAGGAAGTGGTAGGAACTGAGGAGGGGCTACAACCCAGGGGGATCTCACCACCCAGAACCATCCCCAGTTATAGGGACAGAATAATCCAGAGGAACCCTGGAATCCTCATCTCCTGAAATTGCCCTGTTCTGTTTGTCTCGCCCTACTCTCCCATAGACGAAGGAGGAATAATAATGGTAGGTGTGAACACTGCCTAAATTCTCCACGGCAGGCTTTTGTGGTGCTGGGAATCAAGCCCAGGGCCGTATGCATACAAGGCAAGCACTATACCAACTGAGCTATTTCCCCAGCCCCCGTGTTTGTTTGTTCTTTCAAAATTATTTGTGTGCATGCGTGCATGCATGTATGTCTGTAGGTCCTCCAAGAACCTTTGCCAATGCAAATGAATGCCCATTCAGCTTTATGTGGGTGGCTGGGGAATTGAACCTGGGCCATTTGGCTTTGCAAACAAGTGCTTTTAACTCCCTAGCCCTAGCCCCTGCCCAGGGTTTTTTTGTTTGTATGTTTTTGAAAGTCTTGCTATGTGTAGTCCAGGCTGGCATGGGACTCAAGATTCTCCCCCTTCAGGCTAACCTGGAATTCACAGTGTAGTCCCAGGCTGGCCTCGAACTCACAGCATGCTCCTTCCTCCACCTCCCAAGTGCTGGGATTAAAGGCAGGCATGAACCACCACACCTGGCACACCCAGCTTTCTTTACATACTTCTTTTATTTTATGAGACGGGGTCTGGGGTCTTTCTATGTCCCTAGCTCTGGCTTGCCTAGAACTCATTTTGTAGACCCATCTGGCCTTAAACTTGTTTCTATCCTCCTTCCTTGGCTCCTGATTGTGCTGTCACTCCTGGCTAGAGATACATTTTGTTGTTGTTGCTGTTTTCAAGGTAGGGTTTCACTCTAGCTCAGGCTGATCTGGAACTCACTCTGTAGTCCCACACTGACCTCAGATGAACTGACAACTACCTCTGCCTCCCTAGTACAGGGATAAAAGGCAAGCCTTACCATGCCTGACTATACATACATTAATATAATATATACATATACATCCATATATATAATTTATTTGAGAGAGAGAAGGGCATGCCAGGGCCTGTAGCCACTACAAACGAACTCCAGGCACATGCACCACATTGTGAATCTGGCTTAATCTGAGTACTGGGGAATTGAACCCAGGTCTTTAGGATTTGTAGGCAAGCACCTTAACCACTGAGCCAT